>OVAX01000946.1:0-59135 GCA_900406405.1 Lepidium africanum | reverse complement strand
GACTCTATAAAAGGACTTATATCATGGCTGAAAAACCGGAAAAACCATGATATATCATAAGGTTAGACATTCTATCATAAATGTTATTAAAGAGGCAAAATACTTTTCTATTATGCTTGATTGTACACCCAATGTGAGTCATCAAGAACAAATGACTATAATAGTACGTTGTGTGAATGTGTCAAGTGAAAAAATAAGAATAGAAGAATACTTCTTAGAGTTTCTGAAGGTAGATGATACATCGGGACTAGGTCTCTTTAGAGAATTACAAAATGCTCTTAAGTTGCTTGATCTTGATATTGAGAATATTAGGGGACAAGGTTATGATAATGGTTCTAATATGAAAGGAAAGCATCAAGGAGTTCAAAAGCGATTGTTAGAAATTAATCCGTAAGCATTATATATGCCATGTGCTTGTCATAGCTTGAATCTTGTTGTTAGTGATATGGCACATTCTTGCACGAAAGTTGTATCTTTTTTTGGGGTTGTGCGATGTATATATACTTTATTTTCGGGATCTACCAAAGATGGAATATTTTACTTAAGCATGTTCCATGTTTTACGGTAAAAAATCTGTCTGATACTCGATGGGAGAGTCGAATCAAAAGTGTCAAGGCTATAAGGTTTCAAGCTCCACATATAAGGTCAGCTTTATTAGAATTATATACCTTGTGTGATGATGCTATATCAAAGAGTGAATCTGAATGTTTGGCATGACATTTTACTTTCTATCAACTTGTAAGTAAGAAGTTACAAGCTAAGTCTATGTGTATTGACAATGCAATGAAGCAAATATAAGGTGTAATGTCTTTCTTTGAGAAATATAGAAATGAGGGATTTAACTCAAGTATGAACATATCTAAAAGTCTTGCTGATGATATGGATGTTGATGCTATATTTCCAAGTACGCGTCGAAGGTTTAGAAAAAAACACTTTGATGAAAACAATCATGATGAAGTTATTCAAACACCTGAGGATTCTTTTAGAACTCATTATTTTTGTTGTTGTTGTGAATATGGCAATTGCTGCCTTGAGAAGTAGATTTGAACAAATGAAAACATTTGAGACTGTTTTTGGATTCTTATACAAGTCTATGAAGTTAAAGTCACTTGATGCTATTGAATTAAGAGAGTGTTGCACTAATTTTCATAATACATTTTCTTATGGTGGTTCATTCGATGTTGATTTGGATGAGCTTTTTTCTGAGTTAAAAGTATTGCATGTGACTTTACCCGATGAAGCAATGACATCTATCGAGGTTCTTGAGTTTGTAAAGAACATCGGTTGTTATCCCAATGTTGCTATTTCTTATCGAATTTTACTTACCACTCCCGTGACAGTAGCATTGACAGAAAGGAGCTTTTCTGAGCTAAAGTTGCTGAAAAATTATTTGAGATCATCAATGTCTCAACAAAGGTTGAACGGTTTAGAAATTTTATGCATTGAAAAAGAAGTTTTAGAAAGTGTGGATCTTGAAACAACTATTGATGATTTTGCATCAACAAAGGCTAGGAAAAAACGTTTTATGTGATATTTTTTTGTAAAATAATTGATACTTCTTTTTATTCCTTTTGATTCAGATCTAGTGAACTTTTGAATGGTGTGAAGTTGGAAAAAACATTAAAAATCTAAATCAAGAATATTTTTTGTCCCACAAGCAACTTATTTTTTATTATAAAGAAATAGTCACAATTTAATTTTCTTTTGCTATATTTGGTATTTAAGTTTTGTAAAATTTTTTTTTTTGGTATAGTATAAATAAAGGGCCCTTTTTTCAAATTTTGCCTAGGGTAGCTAAATAAGTTAAGACGGGGCTGTATAGAAGGTCCGTGTTGCTGAAACGGTTCAAATGGGATCATTGCTTAGATAATTGGATTTTCCACAAGAACAATCAAAGTACTGTCATGGATGAGAATTTGCACTCCATATACACAAACTTAATCTCAATTAGGTGATTGTGAAACTTATGATAATACTTTAGTAGGTTAATGTTTGTTAAAGTAGAATACATATACCCCTATCTTCTCATAACACTCTTTATCTAGACTGCATGAAAACGGAAACAGGTACATGGAAACAAAATGTACAGAAACATTGAAACGAAAATTTAAAAATTTTTACGGGCACGTTTTGGAAACATATTATATATATATATAATAAAAAATATTTTGTATAAAATATTAAATCCATATCATATGAAATATTTTAAAATAAATACAAATTCACTTAATTAGTAGTAACTAGTTTAACAAAAAAAATCATAAAGTTCAACATCAAAAATTTAGAATCTCGTTTTCGTTCTAATTTTCATTAACTACATCAAACAAAACTGATTCCAACTCTGGTTCATCGAGAGAAAAATCTTCAAATCAAGTCTTCCAAGATTAATATCATCTAATGAGTCAAACTGATCACCGTCAACATCCCACAATTGATTAGGATCTTCTTTATAAGCAAGAGTTATTCTAGATAAAAGACGAAGATTAGTATGCACAAATACCAAATCTTCTGCTCTTTGTGGCATAATCTTGCATCTTGTTGACGAATGTATAAATTTGTAAGTACTCCAATTTCGTTCACAACATAAAGATGAAGATGGTTGTTCAAAAACCTTAAATGCTAAAGCTTGCAGTTTTGGAGCTGAAGGTCCATGATCAACCCACCATTTTAGAGGTTCTAGACCTATCATGAATTGCATCAACATAACCAAAATTTTCCATCAACATCACAAGCCTTATTCCATGGTTCAAAATAAATTTTTTGATCTAAGTCACATCTTCACTAAGAGATTTTATCCAGATAGAAGCATCATACATATTTTCATTTTTTTCTTGTGCTTATTAATGGTGAACATATGTTCTTCAAAGCAAGGATCAAAGTATGAACCACACATGGTGCTCAAAAGATGGTAGGATATTTAGCTGAAATAAGTGCACTAGCCTTTACTCAATTGGAAGCATTATCAATGACTATTTGAACTATATTTTCATGCCCAACCTCCTTTGTGCATCCTATGATCAACTTTGCAATCATCTCACCAGTTTTGATTTCATCTTGGGTATTGATTGCTCTTAACATCATTAAACCACTCTCATTTACAGCAATCAAGTTAAATATCGGTCTTCATTGTGGATCAGACCAACCATCACTACATATACTGACTCTTTTTTGTTTCCACGAGTTTTTCAAAGGCTGCAAATGTATTTTAATGTTCTTCCTTTCTTTAATAATAAGTTTAGTTCTCAATGCATTATATCCGGTTGGAACATATCCTGGATGGTTGATGCTTGTACATATGAATTCCGGTAATGAGGATTCCTGGCAACGTTAGAAGATAAACCACTAGTATAAAACAGTCTAGCTATCTCACCATCACATTGCCCTCTAACCGGATTCTTATATGCTTTTCCCAAAGATGTATCATTTATCTTTCTCTTCTTTGGATCTAATTCACTCGTATTTGGAACCTTATAACTCACTTCATAATCAAGAGAAGAATGAGATTCTTTCCTTGATCATGAAGGCAATGGAACAACTCGAGGAACTACACTTTTTATTTTCTTTTTACACCCATCTTCCAACAAATGAGTGGTGACTCTGCTATAAGAACCATAATATTTTTTACTGCAAAATTCAAATTCGAATCTCCATGATCCTCCTTTTGGTATCTTCTCTATCTTATTCAAGGTCTTTTATCATCCACATGAGATAGATCATCAACATTAGATGAACTCATACCTAAAAAAAATAATTACGTCGAAGTAAATTAGTAGGAATCTAGGATAAACAAATCAGCTTTAGTTGGAAATAAAATTTAATTGTGCAAACAAATCACAATGTAAGATCACCTAAAAAGTACGAACATGTTAGTGGTAAAGTATAAACATATGATAATTGAACAAACAACCAAACACATAAATCAAATCAAAATCAATTGTAATACATGACTCACGCATGAATCTCGATTCACGAATTCCTCACGTTTAGGTCAATAATTCCGTAGTCATTTTCTTTCCTCACTATTTTTGCTACCTCGTATTGTAGTGCCTTCTAAATAAACTAGAGTTTTACTTAACTTTTGACTAACTAAGATTTAGAAAAAAATAAATTTCTAAATCATATATATTGTAAACAATTTGTTTGTGTTTACAAAAAAAAAGTTTTCGTATCATGTTTCCAAAACAGAAATAAGCGTTTTCAAATCGGACTCGCGTTTCTATCATGTTTCCAATTCAAGATTTTTAGGAATCGTGTGTCTTTGACGTTTCTACCACGTTTCTGAGAGTTTGCGATTCCAAAACATTTCTAAAATGGGAAATAGACTTTGAATGGAGTTTCCATGCGATCTAGCTCTCAATCTCTTCTTTTCCTTTTATCTCTAACGCTCTCTTTCTCTTTTTTTTCATGCTCACCCAAATCCTAACACTATATACAAAAATTTTATCATTTTTGTCTCCAACATAATTCTTGATCTATCTTCATCTCTTTTATGCCTAATTTTATAATGTCAAAATCCTTTTCCAATCAATTTGTTTCTTATTCAGTAAAAATATGATTGTAAAGTCAGACGAAGATGTTTGAGAAGAAAACGAAGATTCTAGTTCTAATAAAGAAGTTGGAAACTTTGGTAATTAATCCAAGTCATATCACCTAAAATGTGATTTAGATTCATCATCTGATCTCATGAAAACCAACTTTTGTTATGTATCGAACCCACTTGATATTGGTGTAACCAGTCTTCTCACAAGCTTGTTAATCATTTTGGTTAACCAATCATAATTCATAAAAGTAGTAAACATTTGATAACTAAGTAAAGAATCCAAAGAAGTAATTGAAGAAAATTAAAATCATATAAATGTTCTAAACTATATTTAATGTCACATTGGCCAGGTAATATAAGTATTATCATAGAGTAAATGTATCATTACATAATAAATATACTAACATACAACATATGTGCTAATCAAATATGTGTTTATCAGATAAAAAAATGTGTTAACAAGTAATATATGTGTTAATCGTATGATACATGTGTCAACATATACTTTACCCAGTAATATATGAGTTAGAGTCAATATAATTGTTAATGGATACAAACGTGGAGACAACACATTAAATATATGTATTAATAGACAACATTTGTGCTAATCAAATGTATGTTTATGAGAAAATAAATGTGTTACCACGTAAAATATGTGTTTATTAGATAATAAATATGTTAACAAGTAACATATATGTCATTGCATAACATGTGTATAATCACATATAGTCTATCAGATAACAAGTGTATAATCACATATAGTCTATCAGATAATATATGAATTACCTTTTAATATATGTGTTAACGCATAAAGTATGCATAATCACATATGTTTTTATCAAATAACATATGATTTAGCTGTTAACAATTATGTTATCGGATAATCTAACTGTTAACGGGTAATACGTTCGAGGACAGTTTATGGGTTGTCACCGCATTTAATGATCATGTCCTTCTCTTTACCAACTATTCGATGAGGGTATTATGATAGTTTGTATTTTGGCCTAATAATATTTTCTTAATTTAAAAAACTGAGTTATTTTCTGTGTATACTCATAAAATAGCTCTTTTTATTCTAATATAGTAATTTATTTGGGGTCAAAGAATATGATAATTAATTGCAAATGAAATATTTATTTATGTGTATTACTAATGGTAGGACCGTGTTTTTCGCTCCTCTCACATCTTTTACTGAGAATCCCTAAGAATGTGACCTATAAGTGGCCAAGTTTCTATCCCCTCTTTTATTCAGAATTCCATTATAGGATAGACCGTACTCATAAAAGTAAGAAACTCACACCAGGCTAGGTTGCCACGAAACAATGGCCGTGCTCACTCAAAAATGAATTTTCCTGACATAAACACATGTGAGAGACAACATCATTATCCCAACCAAACAAATGGTTCATGTGATATGAATCAAACTAATTCACTTTAAAGCTTTCTTGATACCAATGACTCTGTGTATCATCCATATGAGAAGACTCCAAACTTTAGGTCAATGGAGCCTCTACTAGCGGAATCATTTTCTCTTCCTAAGGGCAGCAAGCATAGAGATAGCAGTGCAACATACCATAATTAGTTACACTATCCAAAGTCTATATCCACCTCGTCAACTGAGAAAGATCGGTACAATATATTTCTCTTACACTTTTAAAACGTATTGTCTTCATTGAGTTGTTAGCATTGAGCATTAAAACTATTATCTAAACATTATAGGATGTACATGTAGGGTAACGCCTACGCAGTCGTAGCATTTGATAAATGATCATGAGTTCCCTTATTTGTAGCTCTAATATGATCTGAGATCACATAACACATGCTCTCAAGACTGTATAGGATCATATATAGGTATCTAACTTGGTTTATTCTCCTAAGACTATCCACAATGGTTTTCGAACTCAACATCCTCATTTTCTCTTTTAATACTCCACATTGTATTATCTCTCTTCCACCTAATCATTCAACACTCATCATACCGAAGAGAAGAACGTAACCACTTTTTTGTAAGAAGCAATGTCTCAACTATTATTTGAGTAAGAGAACTCCTATATTGATCTAAGATTCGAATTGAAGTACTAAATGCAGATTCTGATGCTACCATGGTGATCAAAATTGCCAAAATATCTTTTGGCATGAGAGCCAATACTGGATACTCATAACTATTTTGCTTCCAACAATCTAAAACATCATAGTCCAAACCCAATGTGATAGGTCTCGAAGGCTCTATTTTTTCCATCAAGTAAAAATCTAACTCATTTTTGTGTATTTGTAACATCTTCCACTATCAAAAAATATATTTCCCCATTCTCCAAAAGGATCATTTTCTTCACAACTATCACTAAAGTCCATATTCTCTGTTCCATCAAAAACAACAAATCTATTGCCACTAACATCACTCCTAGTACTACCTAATGATTTGTATTATGCATAATAAACCTCACTACACCTTGTTAACAAATCCAAAACTTCATCTTTTATTTCGGAACACTTTGAATTGCCTTTTCCATATATCATTACAAGACAATGTGTCACAAATCCCATCTTACTACATGGGTCCAAAACTAATGTAATGAGAATAATCTTGTTAATTTATCTGACCCTTCCAATACTTATGAAATTTTTCTTTCATTACTTAACCCATTTGACTCCAACCAAGATCATGATTAACAGTCATCAATTTTAAAGAATTTGCAACCTTACAAATCTCATTGTAACACTAACACCCATTAGATGTCACATTTTTAGAAGCATAAAATACTAAAGTAACATCATAGAATGTTTTTAAGAATTTTACTATTATATCTGCATTCTCCCAATCCTCAAATGATGGTGGACCAACTCTTTTTACTTTGCTTATAAAATCTTCCTCTTTAAAGTAATATGCATAAAGCTTATCTTCCTCAGCCATCTGCTCGAACGCTTTTATGAATTTCAAGGCTGCTATCAACATAAGATAAGCAGAGTTCCATTTAGTTCCACAATCTAGAATCAAATTTCCTTTGGTTATTTTTGCTTAGTCTACTCTCTTTTATAATGTGTTCAAGTCTGAAACTAGATGATCTAATATATTTGACTACATTTATCACAACTACCACACTATTTCCCTTATTTGACAATTATATTTAAACTATATCCACAAAAACAAACATGAAGAAATCCATTTTCCAATACTAATCACTACAAGAAAAAATTTGTATTGATACGTAAAATTTCGTCACTTTATTAAGATATTGTTACGAAATTGTGACATTTTGTTAATGGTTACAATACAAGTGTCACAAATGCANAATGGTTACAATACAAGTGTCACAAATGCATATTGGTAACAAAAACGTCACAATATACTTGTGACGAATAAATCTAGTAACAATTTTGTCACAAATCATTACTAAATAGAATCACAATAATTGTAACAAATAAAATTCGTAACAAAATTGTATATAAAACGTCAAATATTATTACTAAGGTTCATATTCACAATACAATTGTCACAATAGCTCAATTTTTTTTTGTAGTGAATGCATTTGAACCCTAATTTTTCAATTTTCTCATCACAATTCCAACAATGCGACCATTTGCACTAGCATTATCAATTGTTATAGTGATTATGTTATCTATCTCCAGTCATATTAGCAATCTTAAAGTTTTTTAGCTATTGTATCCCATCTATGATTAGTAACAAAGCAATTTTCATGTTTCTTAGCTATCGTATAACCTCTATGATTAGAAACAGGACATAAGCCAATAATCATTCTATTTCATTTCCACTTCTTATCTATGAAATGGGCAATGGTTACCATGTAACTTACAATGGTAATAGAAGTCCATATATCAGTAGTAAGCGACACTCTTTGTCCATACAATATATTTTTCAACCCAACTTTTTCAGAGTTAAAAGAAATTCATCACATCTGTAGTGATCATACTTCTTGAAAAATAATGTATTTGGACATAACTCACCAACTGATGTCTAATTCCAAGATTATCTACAAATTAAAATGGTAGTTCATCTAGTACAAACATGATAATTATTGCATGCTTACAATTATCTTGATCAAAACTCCAAGTAACAAGACTATCAAATTCTTTTCTATCATTAGCTATATTTTTTTTACTTTATTTTCACCTGCTTAGAATTTTCGATATAAATTGCAATTAACTTTGTGTTTGTTCAAACAAGTACTCTCAACATTAGTTGACACTTAATCAAACTTTCATAATAATTGCAGATGCATTATATCTTGATTCACTTTACATCGAATAAAATTACTCCACGCTTTTTGACCTTGTAGGTAAAAAAAATCTGATGGTAATCATCTTTTCTGCTTTGATTGATTTTGTTTTGGTGATTCAGAGTCCACCATAGCTTCTCTTCTATTTATAAAATATTGCAACCAACCAAATCAAAAATCAATAGTTAAAATATGAACGTAAGACAACAAACACAAAATCACCTACACAATTCTATGTTGAACAATAAATAATAAGAACATGAGTCATTTAAATCATCAGACTCCAAACAAACGTTATATTACATATTAATATATAAATATTATTTTATCATTAAAAGTCGAAAGTTATGGATTATACTGTCAAAAATGTCAATTATTATTATTGGGCTACAAACACATGCATAATTAAAGAAGAGAAAAAAATCATAAATTATTAAAAGATAAAATTATAGACATTAGTGATGCTAGAAAATGACAAAACATAAACAACATTATTTAAAATAACAACACATTTGACAACAATTAATTTTTAATAGATCATTGTCTAACTTCTCCAATAGCTGCAATCATCGAGATGCTCTTTTTCACTTAGCTTCAAAAGTATCTTTATCTTCTTCAATTGGTTTGCCTAATCTTATTTCATGGCTATTTTTTCCAATTGTTCCAACTCTTGCTCCTTAAATTGTTTAAGTACATTCAACTCTTTGTTGACCACTTCCAAAATTGCACCCTTACCTTTTTTTTTACCCTTCTTTTTAGCTGCATCCCTTCCCATTGGATGAACATTAGATCCTATAGAGTTGAAATAAGTTGCATCACCATCACGAGATCTCTTAGATCCACTACTTCATGATCCATTATTTCCTCCTGCTTAACTAACATAACGTGATTGATCATGGATAGCACATTCTAATATTTAATTGAAATGAACATTCGTACCACTTGAATGTAATTCATGTACTTTTTCCAATTCATTATTTTCTGACCACCCATTTTTTGCATATGTTCAATGTTATCATAAGCTCCAATCCATTTGCCTAATATCTTGTTCATGTAGCAATGCTCATTACAATATTCAACAATGTTATCCCAATAAGCTTCTCTATTTTGGTTTCTTCCAACAACATTGTTTGTTCCATATTTAATCAGTCCACTGAGTAACATCAAATTTTGATCAGTGTTTTCTTTGGGGTTTTTCTTGTGAGTAAGAGTTGATTATTCTATTGTTAGAAAGATCTTATCTGCACCACTTATACAACCAAAAATTATTTGGGTTGAAAATTTAGAAACTTCGTGCTTGAGATGGATATAAAGTCATCGATCCATAATATGGATATAATTTGGAACATCTGCTAACATAGTGAAATTTGGTATAAATTCATAATTTGGTATATATTGGGAGTGTGGTTGATTGGAATATTGATTTGGCAATGGGTAAATTTTGGGATTTGGGTAGTGAAAAATATAGTTATTACAATTTGGGGTGTTAAAAAAGTAATTGTTGGGATTCATACTAACAAAAATATCTTTAATAATAAGAATTTTGGAATGATAATATAAAATTTATTGGAAGAATACCTTTTCCTGTGTAAAATTTAATTGAAACAAGTCTCTATTTATAGAGGATAAAAAAAACAAATTTTGGTATAATTTTTATCTATAATAATGAAAAAAAATCATAACTTAAATTTTTTGGGCAAAAAAATCTTAAGAATCTAAATAACAGATAAAGTGTAGACACATATCCATCCAATATCTCACATCTCTTGACAATATTTTCTTATTTTTATCGCCATTTATTATTATGTTTAAATGATTCATTATTGTTGGATCTATTCAACACCCTAACTTGATACATTATTTATTTTAATTCAACATATTTATTGCATGAGTTAAACAGTTGAATCTTCCATTCCACATCACCATTGTATCTTGTCTAAATTCTTTGTTTCTTTCCTCACAAGAAAAAAAGATGGAGATGATTGTTTTGGGCTGTATTTCTTTTATATATTGTATGTTAAATTTTTTAATGCTATAGAAGTATTATCTTTATGTATCTTTATCAAAGATCTCAAAACTCTCTAGACAAAGCATATTGCAGAGCATTGTAGTTTTTACTTACACATGTTTGAGACTGTATTATAGGATGTTTGTCTTTTTAACTTAGTTTTACTATCACTATTCAAACTTCATCATTCTCTTTATATTCCTTGTTTCTTCTTATGAGTAACAAAACTTAGGTCATTCTAAGTGGTTTGATCAAAGTAATTGTATTTATTTGTTATTTATTTTTTTATTTAAAAGAATAAGATACACAATTTGTTCTTTGAAAAAACAATTTTGGAGTTCTTTACTACTAGAAACAATGAACTGAGCATACAAATAAATTTTCGAATAGATAAAAATTGATAAAATGAAACATTCTTCTAACTACTTTATAAAATCTAACTATTTATGCTGAATAAAATAGAAATAAATTCTAACTTATGTTGAAGCACAAGATTAACTTTTTATAATTATTTTTAAATTTACAAAGATATGATAGTTTTTATAAGATGAACAATATTTTTATAAAGGCTATATAATCATAATTATCGAATACCGAATAATTTGTAATAATCAAATAAATCATATTTATTGAATGATTTGTGATATTAAATTTGTGTTGACAATTTTACCTTCATGAAATTTTTTATTTGTTCTTTGACTAAAATTCAAATGGTCAGCCTTCCTCCCCTAACTAAAAGATTACAGCAAATTTCAGAGCATATTCAGGTTTGCTTGGTGTCTGTGATTCCTAGGGCTTTGAATTCCAAAGCAGATTTCCTACCTCGCAGTGTTAGGTATTTGTCGTTGGTGAATGATGTACCTTTGGACTGATTAGACATTTTATCTCATCAATAAGTAAAGTTGACAAAAGAATAAAAAGTATATTACAAAAGACAACCAATAAGGTTTTACTAATTACTTACTTAAGTGTATTACAACATCAGTTGTAAAGCTTTTTTCCAATCTTCTTGGACACAATTTCTTATTTCTCAAAGAGGATGATGAAGTAGAAGTTATTTTGAATTGCAAAGATATAGAAAACTCTATGTTTTTGGCTTAGTACGAATCAACTAAGGTTAGTTCTCTTGCTAGAAATCTAACTTATTCAGAAATTCCCAACAAGTTTATATGTAATTCAACACATAAAGATTTCAAATGGTGAATGCAAAAAAAATAAATATGAATCAGGCAAATCATGCAAAATAGATGCAAATCATACAGATCACGCAAATCATGTAAAAGATACAAAATAAAAACTAAAATGGATTATTTTGATTTTCCCATAAAACATTTGTAATAACTTTCCTTATGTTTTCCATGTCATTTACTTGAGTCTCAAAATTTGCATTGCCAAATGTCTTCTCATAACATACAGCGTAAATATGTATGATATCGATTAAATAATTTTAAGTTATTTTTAGGAGGAGAACCATTTTCGAATTATGATATGTGATAAATGTTTTTATAGGAACTAATTGTAATATTTAATTGATATATTTTGCTACTATTTTTTAAAAACTTTTAACGGTATCGAGGTGGATTAACAAATCACATATACTAATATTAGTCAAATATAATGAACAAACTAATTAATGTATTATTAGATGTGAAAACTAAAATTGTAATATATTTAAATGCATATTGATAATTTTTGAAAACAAATGATTACACTAAAGAGCAATTTTTAAACTTTAGAAGTAAATAAATAAATAAAAGATAATTTTTCTTTCAAAAACACATTACGACTTTTTATTCATCATTCTATGCAACACATAATATGTAGAGTCAATAGCTTTTGAATTCAATGCACATCTTTAACTTAATTCAAAATAAATCAAACACATATACATACATGAATGCATACATAATTATGTACATGTTTCTATTAATTGATGAAACAAAAATAGTTGTCATACCTCCGGTTTGTAGCTAAACAAATAAGGAGGAAGACTGAAATATATCATCACTACCAATAAAAGCTAATACTTTTTAGATATTATATAATCAAAGTAAATAAAACATAAATTAAAATTGAAGGCTAAGATCATAGTGTTTTGATTCTCTCAGATAGATTGGCCGAGAGAGCACTTATGAGTTTATCCACTTATGCAACCTAATTTATTAATGAATGAGTTGTTTGACCAAAAAAATAATAATAATAAAAAAAAGAACAAAAAAAGATGCAGATTGGGTGTAATGATGTAGTGGGTATATGCCCCTTCTGGCTTTCTCTTTCTTTTTAGATATGCAAACAAATAATTCATTATTTTACTATTTATTTGAACAGCATTATTAATGTGTGAATACAAAGTCTAGCCCTGGACATTTGGGTACCCGGATCCGTTCGGGTCGGATCTTTCAGGTTTCGGGTATTTCAGGTTTACCTATATAAGATCTGTTTGAGTATTTTTGCAGGTTCGGTTCGGGTTCGAGTATTAAATTTTGGGTTCGGGTCGGATTCAGTTCTTATAAAACAACATATTTTGGGTTAGGTTCTGGTCGGGTTCAGATATCCAAATTTTATAATTAATTTTTAATCAAAACAATTTCAAAAATTTTAATACAATCTTAAGAAATCATAATTTAATTAAAATATTTACAAATTTAGTGTTTTATTATTATATTGATTATAAATTGATTAGTTTATTTAGATTTGTAGTTATAATTTTAAATATTTGTATAACTAAAAGTATATATATATGTAAATATATTATATATTTTGGGTATTTCAGGTATCTGTTCGTATTTTAGGTTTTACCCGATCGGGTTCGGATACCCGCATTCTCATAATATAAAACTCGTTTGGGTATTTTATAAGTTTCGATTGGGTTCGGTTACAGGTATTTTGGGTCAGGTTCGGGAAATATGCCTAGAACTTATGCAAACTTTAAAAATAGATGACCACACCTGCAAAAATTCTGCAATTTATATACGTAACATTCCAACCCAAAATATTTCTTATAAGGCAAAAAAAGTTTAGTGTTCGGAAAATCAACGATGTTCTATGTAATTTAGGAGAAGGATATCTTATGAGAATTCTTATAAATGTATAAAGGTCTAGAAGCTTTAAAGAGACTGTTGGTAGGAGTTATATGCCCTACATACAAACATGTATGTTATATGCTGGAATTACTAGAAAATGATCAAGATTACATTGATGATATAGTTTAGACAAGTTTTTAGAGTTTTGGAAACTATGTTTTCGACAACGTTTTGTTATTATGCTGCTATGAGATAGTCTATCTTAGCTAGTTATGTATGAGATATAATATGGGTGTTTCTTTTTGAAGATATTGAATCAATAAGTGACAATATTACAATCGACCATATTAGCTTACCACATTTATCTACACAATTATGAAAGACATTTATCTACACAATTTTGAAAGATACTGACAAGACTAAAAGTATGTCTTTTCGATCTTGTAATCTAACTAATTTTTTTTTTTTTTGTTAAAAAACTAATTGTTTTTCATTATTTTCTTTTTAGAGTTGTGTGGCTCCAAAGTTAACGATATAATAATATTTATGAATTTTTTGGTTTATGTAATAACGATCTTTTCTATTTCATTATATATATAACCTCTATTTTGATAAAATATTATCATTATGAACTTTGTTTGGTTTTTAAATCATACCCTAGAGATGATGGTGTGTTATTGGATGAATATTTTTTTAGACTTTATATCACGTAGTATAGTATTACTCATACAAATTTCTTAAATGTTCTCTCCTATGCTTTTAGCTCTCAACCCAAAAAAAAACCTAAAGATCAAGAAAACGACATTTTGATCAGAAAACAGTTAAACATAGTCGTTACTGAAGTAAACATATAATATCGTTACTTAATTATATAACAAGCGCGAGTTAAAATTTATTTTTTGAAAAAAGACTAATAATATTAAATTTTATCAAACAATAATCTTTTCTATTTATTTAATTATGTATTTGAAAATAGGAATAAGAGTATAGTATGGAGAACAAATATAAGAAGTTGGTGATTTTGTTCATTTATATATTTGAGTATATTCCTTTTAGGATGATAGAAAATTGTTAATTTTTAAATTTATTGATCAAAATTTAAAACTCACATTTCTAATTTTAACTTCTGATTTTCTTGAAAATTATGCCTTCAATATTTATGAATTAAAAAGCAAACTTATCATTAGGTATAAAACCTGAAACCTGAACTTAAATTGACCTAAATTAGAGAATCGAACCCCAAAAAATATCCAAATAGGTCATATATGTACCTAAAAAATCGACCCAAACCCAATTTGAAACCAAATCAAGATTTGAATAGGTACCCGATATTTTTTTATTAAAATTTTTGCTTAGTTTTTAGAGTTTTTCTTTTAAATCTTTATTTGGATTTTTACATAAAAAATACCTGAACCAAAACTCAATCTATACCAAACCGAATATGATCCAAAAAATAAAAATGCCGAATAAATCTTAAATCAAAAGAACTCAAAAATTCATATTGGAAGAACCAAATCCGACAAAATATCTGAATAAGTCATGAATCTATATACCCAAAACCCAAATATTTATTAGTTTTGTACCCTTTATCAAATTTTAGCTTTCAAAAATTTTTTCTATTAAATCGTTGTTAGTTTTTGATTTTTTTATATGAATTTATAACGAAACTCAGCTTAAGCCATAATTTGATGGTAACTAACCCATAATTTTATGTGCTATTATGGGCTTTTTTTCTTTATTCAGGTCCAATGTTCAATTGTTATACCCTCTGATGCCACGTGTATGAGCCCGATTGAAAATGATTGGCCATAAGGCCCATTAGTGTTGAGCAGGGCTATTCAGGGTTTAGCCAAGAGTTCTTCGTTCGAGCTTTGGAATCGACAAGTGAAATTTCAAAGCTGTAATCGGTTAATTCAGCAGCTTTTGGATTGAAATCTGTTCGCTGATGCTTTGGTGAACATGGGTTTCGGCGCAATTAGAACGATTTTTCGACCATTGTCGAGAACCCTAGTTTCGCGTGCCGCCGCAAACTGCTCTTCTGGGGCATTCCCTGCCACGATTCCGGCTGCGAAGCCCGAGTTATGCTCCTTTTTCAGTGGATCGACGACTCATATGAGGTTGCCATGGATTCCAATGGCTAACCATTTTCATAGCTTAAGCTTAACTGATACTAGGCTCCCAAAAAGACGACCCATGACCCATCCTAAGAAGAAAAGATCCAAATTGAAACCCCCAGGTTTGCCATTTTGTTGTCATGGTTAATTAATTCTTGGCTTATCCGTCTTTGTTCAAGCTTCATTGTTCGCTTACGCCTAGACATTGTCGTGGCGCTAAATAATTAATGCTTTGTCTGTGAAACTGGAGATAGTGTTGTGTGATTAAAATCGAGAATTGGTGTAATCTTCTTAGGGGTTTTTGTTAGCATTTCATCGATTTTCTTCTGGCTAAACCCATGTTAGTAAGGTTTAGTATCGATCTCGGGTGTTCTTTCAGTGGAAAGTGGTTGTTTTGAATTTCATTTTGAGTGTTCTTACTGAAAAATTGAATGTAGCCAGTGAGAGAGAATCTGCTGGCGCAAATTCTTATGATGAATGACAAAATTGAGGATAATGCAGGGCCTTATGCATATGTTCAGTATACACCTGGCCAGCCAATTTCTCCAAACAATCCTAACGAGGGCAGTGTGAAAAGAAGAAATGAGAAGAAGCGCATAGGGCAACGTCGTGCCTTTATACTGGTTTGTCCGCTTTCTTCTAGCTTGTTTTGAGAATTTTGACAGCTTTTTCATCTCTACGTCATGAGGGTGTTATTTTCTGCTGAATGTTAGATGAGAAATCTTGGAATGTTGAATCCTTAGATTGTACTACTGAGATAACGTTGAAAGCTGAAAAAGCAGTAGTAGATTATAGAAAACAAAAGAGTGTGCAATGTTTCTCTGTTTTGTTCCATATTATGGCATAACAATCTACAATGTTTCTTACTTTAAATTCTCTTAAAAGAGGGCGATTTTGTTTACTAAAAAGATCGAGTTCTCGTGAATATTTTCGCAGTCTGAGAAAAAGAAGAGACAAGCGCTGGTGCAAGAGGCGAAGAGGAAGAAGAGAATCAAGCAAGTGGAACGTAAGATGGCTGCTGTCGCAAGGGACAGGGCTTGGGCTGAAAGATTGACCGCGCTTCAGCGGCTCGAAGAAGAGAAGAAGAAGTCAATGTCTTCTTGAGATTGTTTTCATATGAATCAAACATAGAAATAATACCAAATGCTCTTTTCTTGTCTTGAGCTAGGCTTACTCCTCTTTGTTGTGTTTGGCGTGTTCTCTGAACAGTTTTACTCGCCCTTGTCTTCTACAAACTTTGTCAAAAGAACCGAGAGTTACTTGACGTTTCTGTTCTTTATATTCTCAGTCATATGTTTCTTGTTTCATGAATTTCGCTGACATTTCTTTTACTTACGCCAACTCATGAAACTGAAACAGGACAAGTGACTTCTACGTGTAATCTAACTAGAGGCCTGGTCTCGTTCCCGCCACGTCACGTGTACATCTATTTCTCAACTATTGTAATAAAGTCTTCAGATTGGTCGCTGATTTTTCTTTTTCTCTCACATCTGCCAAGAATCATGACGAGCTCGGTTAGAGAGAAGAAGATCAAGACCAACGGGATTTGGTTAAACGTGGCTGAGAAAGGAGAAAACGGTCCTTTAGTTTTGCTACTCCATGGCTTCCCTGAGACATGGTTCTCTTGGCGTCACCAGATCGATCTCTTATCGAGCCATGGCTACCACGTAGTTGCTCCAGATCTCCGAGGCTACGCTGACTCTGAATCTCCTCCGAGCCACGAGTCTTACACTGTGAGCCACCTCGTCGCTGATGTCATCGGTTTGCTCGACCACTACGGCACTGCTCAGGTGGAAGTGATCTTCTGAGAATCCAACGGTTAGATTTAAAGGTAGATTACATGAAAAGAAAAATGTTGACAGTTTTACTGTTGTAGGCTTTTGTGGCTGGGCATGACTGGGGAGCAATCATAGGTTGGTCTCTATGCTTGTTTAGACCAGACCGAGTCAAAGGTTTCATAAGCCTCTCTGTTCCCTACCGTCCAAGAGATCCCAAACACAAACCTTCCGAGTTTTGTAAGATTTTTGGAGATGGGTTATATATTGCTCAATTTCAGGTGAAACCAATATTACGGTCAACTTTAAAGACTTATAGTATTAATGGTACTCATTGTCGTTGTTGAATTGGTTTCTTGGTTTGGTTTTTACAAGAAACCCGGAAGAACTGAGGCTGCATTTGCGAAGCATGATTATTTGACGGTTATGAAAAAGTTCTTGCTGATGACAAGAACCGACTACTTAGTAGCTCCTCCTGATACTGAGATCATCGATGATCTTGAGATACCAAGGACTATTCCAGATTGGATTACCGAAGAAGAGCTTCAGGTGTATGCAGACAAGTTTCAAAAATCAGGATTCACAGGCCCTTTGAATTACTACAGAGCCATGGATTTGTAAGTTTTTAACTTCTTTCTCTGTCTCTAACTCACTTCATTTCCAGTCGTTGTGTTACAAAGACAAATACTTACAGGAATTGGGAGATATTGGCGCCATGGCAAGACGCCAAAATCGTCGTTCCAACTAAGTTTATTGCGGGAAACAAAGATATTGCAAATGAAGGACCCACTGGAACAATGGAGTATTTAAAAGGAGAGATGTTCAAGAGCATTGTACCTGATCTTGAGATTGTTGTTATTGAGGATGGTCATCATTATATCCAACAGGAGAAGTCTCAACAAGTCTCTCAAGAAATTCTCTCCTTCTTAAACAAGCTAAGCAAACCAGAGAATAACAAGACTCTTGTTTCTATGGTCTTGTAGAAGAACCATGATGTTGCTAGTCTTTAAAGTAAACTACTTAAGTGTGTCGTATAATAAAACCAGCTTAATGATATTGGTTAATGATGTAAAGAAAGATCTAAGCTACTTACATAAACCAGAAGAATCTCTCTCGGTCACTTTTGAGAAAGATTTTTGTTGTACCTTAATGGAGTTGTAATTCACTCGCTATGAAATGCTATTGTTTTCACTAACCATACAAACACCAAACACATTTATAACAAAGCCAAAGAGATCAAACTCTACAAATCAAGAAATTTATTTATTGGTTAATCAAATTCTACCCATATGACTTAAATATGTATCCAATGATGGAAACTGAAATCAAACGTCACTAATGGTTAACCCTCCGGCAGATCCTCCGGATCTCACCATTACATCCAGTCAACGGCGAGATGTTCCCCATCTTGACCATCGACTTAGTGAACTGCTCAAAGAATGCTTCCTCATTTTCAGCGTAATACTTGACAAGCTCCACGAATTCTTTGCTCTTTGTGTACAAACCCTCATCAGAATCCAGGAGTCCTCTATAATTCACTAGATTCTTAAAAGTAGTAATTATCAAACTTCGTCGGCGCACATAGTCAAGATTAAAGAGTTTTTGATCGTCACCGCAAATCAGACATCCTTGTGATGGAGTCACGATCGGTTCGAGTTCATGTACCAAAACAAAGGTTCACGAATTGAAGGATTGGTTATCTGGTTTCCTTTCAATTGTTTAATTTGCTTCAGTTATTCTTATTTAAGTTAATAAGTAGAATGGGTCTTCCTATCATTTAGGAACCACATTCTCCATTTTCTACTTTCAGTTGTTGTAGTGAGTCCACGACTCAATCATTTGCTTCCATGTACTTTCTCTATTTATATCAATGAAAAGCCAAAAATGAGACAATGTTAATTGTCCAAAAGAAAGTGTTACTTGTGTTGTGGTTCTAATCATTGTTCTGTCAACATTTGATTTTGGCTTCCAACTGGGACCTCTATCACCTTGCTGCAACATAGAGGCATAGTTTTGATTCAAAGTCAAGTCAAGAATCGTTATTAATGTTTCAGTATAATAACAAGTTTGAGCTGTAGCTTATAAAAATCAAGACAAACGACCTTGCCATATGTACCCTTATTTAGATCGCCTCCTGGACTAGACTGTTGCAGTATAGAACTTCTTTAGGGGTTGCAGTTATAAATCTCTGTTTCTCACTCCCTTTTACTGTCACTGAGATTCATAATGTTCAATGACATATAGCTGTCAAAGGAATATGAAGCTCACTGAATACCAATTGGCTTTAGTTTCAAGTCATAAAGTAGTAAATGAGTTTCTACAAACTCAAAGAGAGAGCATTAACAACATAATATAATCAAGTACAATTTGGCTATTGGAGTTATCTTTAAGCGTTAACCCTTGGAGGTATTTTGTATGCTTAATATTCTCATTCAGAGAAAGAAAGAAAGAAATATTAGAAACAAAACATGTAAAACAGAAAGGAAAGATCTGGTAACAAGCTAACAATTGCATAGATAAGGTTGGTAAATTTTGATTTTGGTTCACGTTGGTTATAATCAAATCTATATTCAATTATCTAAAAAAATGTTTCAGTTCGGTGTTTCTTTTCTCGAAGATTAGTTTTGCTTCTTTATCAAAAAAAAAGATTGGTTTTGCTTTTTTAGATATAGAAAATTTGAAAACAATAAAAATTTGTACTCGACAGATCGATTCAGTTTTGTGTATGGTTTATCCGAATTAAAAACTCTTTAATATCATGCTTGCCTTTATGTATTCTTCTCATGCCAAACTTTCTTTTGGTAATTTCAGCTTGATTGTTTAGCAGCTACTTGATTTACTTTTCTCATTTACAACTTGGTTCACGAAAACATTATTGGTGTTTGGGAAATATGTTAGAGGTGGATCCGATATTCTATTTCGGTCCACGGGAAATAATGGAAAAATATTTCTAAGTCTTAAACTCGGTAAGATTGTTGGAGTATCAACTCGGATATCTTCTACCAACTCGGAAGAATTCCTTCTCGGAAGTGTGTTAAGCATGAAGGAAATCGAACGACACGTCATCAAACAAAGAAATGAAAATTTTCCTATTCCGATATGGAAAATTTATGAAAATCTAGGTAAGATTTTCTAGATAAGAGCAAATCTAAACAATTTGTAATATTTTCTATTTACAATCTACTTTGTAACCGCATCTATGATCTATAATAGAGGAGCAGATCCTCCTAACAAGGAATCCGCTTTTTGGTAATCAGACATTAAGCAATATAATTCAACTCGGCAATCTTTGCTCTTTGGCAATTGACTTCTTCTTCATAATTTCTCAAGATTCCTTGCCCTTTCTTCCCTTTATTAATCAGAATTTAGGATTTAGAACTTTTGTGCTAAATCCGGTTCGAACAGTTGGCGCCGTCTGTGGGGAAGACATCAAAGGAGTTCTTTACGCAGGAGAAATGAGTAAACGTCAAGTAAGCAAGGATGGTTGAAAGTCACCATCAACTCACTAGAAAGGAGGGATCTTAACCTCCAAGAGCAAATCGATCCAACTCTTGGATCAGCTTTGAACTCTATTCAAACTCGGAAGGATAATGGAGAGGAATCTCGAGAAGGCATTGTACACCCGGACCATCTGAAGGTTCGCCATCGCTGGAGAACATGGTGCACAGTTTGATCATATAATACAAAGCAGCAGACCAAAGAAACGTCGAGAGATTCGACAGACTCGAGTCTCGGATAAATGGGAGTAGCCCCCCTCCGCACAAGCCAACAGGCTAAACAAGGAAATATTGGCTAGTGTGCAAAGGAACTTATTTGGAAACGTGCCGAGTCCACAGCCCACCAGCATCTCGGGGCTAGGACAATCTATGATGCAAACGCCACAGCATAACAAGTGCCGACAATATTGGATGCAACAACCATCTTCAGAATGATGGAAGACATGAGATCACAATTCCACCAAGCTACCAGCTCGACACTTGAGATTGGACGAATCCTGGCTCAAGCCCGGAATTCACCATTCTCGCCGAGGCTGAAAAGGGTCTCGGTAAACCGAGGACCGAGACTACATTGTCCCTTATACGATGTAACTACAGACCTGTTAGAATTCATGAGTGCATTCAACATCATGATAAATGGGATAAATTGCAATCCCGACCAGGAAGACGCAACATACTGTCAACTCATCGCTGAGAAGTTAACCGGCGATGCATTGGTTTGGTTCACCAAGTTACCCACATGGTCGATTGAGGGATTCAATCAACTCACCGAGTTGTTCATGAAGCAATACGCTCTGTTTTTCAACTAGGACACTTCCACAGTGGAGTTACATTCGCTTAAGCAGGGATTCGACGAATCTTTGAAATCGTATCTCGGATGATGCATGAAAATCCTAATAAAAGCTAAAATCAGCGACAACATGAACATCGAGGCTCTAAGAACTGAAATGGTTATGGATGAAGCCTTGAGAAGACATATATTTGTAAATGGGCCAATAACAATCTCGGATGCCCTTTGTAGAGCGGTGAGGCATGCAGAATACGTTGAGGAAAAGCAGATCCTCGCGAAAACTCAAAAAGCTCAGTGAGACTCGGGAACAAAAGAGTCTAAAGAGGAGTATCACGAGCCGAGGCAGTATAACTACTAAGGAAAAGCAATCCCGACAACAGCTTTTCAAGTCAGAGAAACTAATAGTCCAGTTCGTAAGAAGCCATTCAACAACACTTACAACCGGAACAAAGTGTATTGTGCATTCTGCAATAGAACGGGTCATTCGACATCAAAGTGTAAACAACTTCAAGAGCTACTTGCCGAAAATTTCAGCAAAGACGGGTTGAATATCTCGGAATAAGAGACTAAAAAATTCAAAGCGCTGAAGCGCAAAGAAGCCGAGTTGCGAGAGGCAGCTTATAAAGCGGTAAGCCAGGACGACAACCCCAAAGAAAAGCCTAAACGGCAAAAACATGAAGAAGAGACTACCGAGTTGAGGTCTCCGAGAGTTCATGTCCACGTAATCATGAGGTGATTATAATTATGTGACGACACTATAAGGTCAATAAAGAAGTACAAGTGAAAGGTTATAACGTCGGTCAACCTCGAACCAATCGCTTAAATCTTAGGAACAATGGACTCAGAGATAACATTCACAACCAAGGATGGCGAAGAAGTAAGCTTTCCTCATAACGATCCGCTAGTCGTAAAACCCCGAGTTGCTGACTATGATATATCTCGGATACTTATCAACACTGGAAGTTCAGTGGATTTAATCTTCAAGGAAACACGGGACAAAATGACATTACCAAACGTTTGACTTAAACCTGTGGACAAAACACTGACTGCGTTTGATGGAAGTACAATCAATGCAATAGGAATAGTCAAACTCGTAATCCAAGTTTCAGAATCACGAGGTGGATCAAGCTCTTAGTAGTGGATAAGCCACCAATTTATAACATGATCATGGGAACACCATGGAATCACGTGATGAAAGCGATTTCGTCAAGCTATCACCAATGCGTAAAAATCCCAACTAACGAAGGAGTTTATACACTTCAGGGAGACCAGAAGATGTCTCAGACTTGTTTCATCGCCGAGTTAAAACTATGAAATAAGTCATGTATGATCACGAAAACTGTCAGTGGCAAAGCACTCTCAGAACCTCCCGCACCCGAGAAGCCAGATCAATAGACTGTTAAACTTGTCAACATAGACTTGACAGATACATCAAAGTGTGTCAGCATTGGAGTCAACTTGAGCAAGCCAATTCGAGAAAAGTTGATTCGACTTCTGGAACAAAATGTGACGACATTCACATGGACATCCAAGGACATGCCTGGAATCAATTCAAAAATTGCAAGTCATAGATTGAATGTTCATCCAACATACAAACCGATCAAGCAAAAAAGGCGAAATTTAGGTCCAAAAAGGACGAAAGCCATAGTAGATGAAGTAAAGAAACTAACCGATGTCAAATCTATTGTTGAAGTGCAATACCCGGAGTGGCTGGCTAATACGATTGTGGTACCAAAGAAAATTGGAAAGTAGCGAGTTTGCGTAGATTTTGCCGACTTGAACAAAGCTTGCCCAATGGATAGCTTCCCTTTGCCTAAAATTGACCGAATTGTCGAAGCAACAGCAGGAAACGAACTACTTTCATTTATGGATGCTTTTTCAAGATATAATCAGATCAGGATGCACCCTGACGACATGGAGAAAACTTTGCATATAATAGAACAGAGAACATACAGCTACAAATTCATGCCATTCAGATTGAAGAATGCAGGAGCGACTTACCAACATTTGGGGAACAACATGTTTGTCGATCAACTCGGTCAAACAACGGAAGTCTATACAGACGACATGCTGGTGAAGTCATAAAAAGCCGAAGATCACGTAAACTAATTAGTGCGATGCTTTGAAACTCTGAACGAGTATCAGATGAAACTCAATCCGGCAAAGTGCACATTTGGAGTAACATCAGGAGAATTTCTCGGCTACATTGTTACTTAAAGAGGAATCAAAGCAATCTGAAACAAGTGACCAAAGAACAAACAAGAAGTCCTGCGGCTAACTGGCCGAATTACTACATTGAACCGATTCATCTCTCGATTGACAGACATGTGTCTTCCATTTTATCAAGTATTGCACGGAAACAAAGAATTCAAATGGGATGAAGAGTGTGAAAAGGATTTTTTCGAGTTAAAAGAGTATCTTTCACCTCCACCAATATTGGCAAAACCCAAAGACGGAGAGCCACTTTACTTGTATATCGTGGTCTTGGTATCGACCGTAAGCACCGTACTCGTTTAGAACGATAGAGGAACTCAGCATCCGATATTCTATACCTACAAATCCTTATATGGAGTAGAGTCTCGATACTCGACTATAGAGAAACTAACGTTAGCAGTTGTAACCTCAGCAAGGAAGTTAAGACCTTACTTCCAATCTCATACTATTATCGTGTTAACAAATCATCCGTTACACACGGTATTGCATAGTCCAAACCAATCTAGAAGGTTAACTAAATGGGCTATAGAGCTAAGTGAATACGACATCGAATTCAAAGGAAAAACTTGCGCAAAGTCACAAGTATTAGCCGATTTCCTAATCGAGCTATCTCATGACGTGGAACCTTTAGAGTCGGATAAAGTTCTTTGAGCTTGGAAACTTTATGTTGATGGGTCATCTTCACAACACAGCTCATGAGTTATAATCCTACTAGAAAGTCCAACTGGGGAAATCTTAGAGCAATCTTTCCAACTTGCTTTTCCAGCGTCGAATAATGAAGTCGAATACGATGCATTAATCGCAGGGATCCAATTAGCCAAGAAAATCAGAGCAATCACTGTTGAGAGTTATTGTGACTCTCAGTTAGTAGTCAATCAAGTCAACGGCGGCTACAATACAAAGAACGACCGAATGGAGGCATACCTCAAAGTCGTCAAAGAATTGACAAGGGATTTGAAATTCAAAGTTAACAAGATTTCCCGAGCAGAAAATACCTCAGCTGACACCTTGGCAGCTTTAGCATCTACAACTGACCCTGTTCAAAGACAAATTATACCGGTTGAAAGCATAGATAAACCAAGTATAAGATTATCAAAAGGAGACCTCGATCTCATCTCGGCAATCACTGATACAACGGATGAACCCGACACTAAAATGCCAGATATTGCATAACCTGAAGAAAAGGAAGTCGATTAGAGAGATGAAATCCTCATATACATCATTGATGTAGAAGCTACGGAAGACAAATGGGCAGCTCGGCCACTCAAGGCCAAGTGTGCCTTTTACGCTTAAGTCAATGGAAAATTATATCGGCGAAGTGCAAATGGAACTTTACTCACTTGCATCCATAGTGACGAGATTGACGAAGTCATACAAGAAACACACGAAGGAGAAGGAGGAAATCACAACAGTGGAAGGTCGCTTGTTCACAAAATCCGTACTCTCGGATACTTTTGGCTGACAATAGCAAAAGGCTGCGAGAAATATGTGGCAAAATGTGACAAATGTCAGTGACATGGACACATAATCCATGCTTGAACTGAAGACTTAACCTCGTCAATCATGCCATATCCATTTATGTGTTGGGCAATGGACATAGTCGGACCATTACCATCATCTCGACATAAACGTTTCATGCTTCTTATGACAGATTACTTCTCTAAATGGGTTGAAGTCAAAGCTTATTCTCACATAATGGATAAAGACGTGGTCAAGTTCGTATGAAAAAACATTATCTGTCGGCATAGACTACATTATGAGATCATTACCGACAATGGATTTTAATTCATCTCGACAAAATTTACTAACTTTTGCTCTCGATGGAATATCAGAGTCAAGAAGTCTACTCCGCAGAATCCACAAGGAAACTTGGTACTTGGTACTCCAAAAAGTGTTTGAGAACACTTTGTAGTTGGATACTTGGTACTCCAAAAAGTGTTTGAGAACACAGCAAAATTAAACGCTGGAAAACTCGGCGCCAACTTGGAAGGGCCGTATATCATATGCAAAATCCTAAAGCTTGGAGTTTACGAGATCACAACTATTGAAGGAGAGATGGTTCCACGTAGTTTGAACTTTATCAACTTAAAGCGGTACTGCTACTAAAGACGAGCCAACTCGGTGTCTTAGATATGTTACTTGATGCATCTCTAGCTAATTAATAATGTAATCAGAACTACGTTTTGGCTTGATCCCTAAGGGAGGTAGCCTTTGGGTGCAGCTAAAACAAAATAAAATTTTTATAAGTCTCCATCTCGGGTTCGCAAAAAAAAAAGAAAAAAAAATGAAAGAATAAAGGGTTATACCCTAACTCGCAAAAAGTTGGGACTTGTTCTCGCAAAAGACGAAACATAGTTTCGTACAAAAAGTCGGGACCCATTCTCGATGAAGAAAAAACATAGTTTTGTATAGATAACCGAGATTAAATTCTCGATGAAGACAAAGCATAGCTTTATACAGATAGCCGAGATTAAATTCTCGATGAAGACAAAACCTAGTTTTGTTTAGATAACCGCTATTAAATTCTTGATGATGACAAAGCATAACTTTGTACAGATAGCCGAGATTAAACTCCTGATGAAGACAAAACATAGTTTTGTATAGATAATCGAGATTAAACTCTCGATGAAGACAAAGCATAGCTTTGTACAGATAGCCGAGACTAAATTCTCGATGAAGACAAAATATAGTTTTGTACAGAAAACCAAGAACAAATATTAGGTGAAAACAAAATCAACATTTTTATGAAGTACATTTCTGAGATCGAAACCCTTTATCAAAATCTAAACTGAGTCTTAAAATTTCAGCTTTAAGAGTCAAAAACAGCGAAGGTTCTCTTCCTGACAAACGGGATCAAACACTCTAACTTAGGAAGAAACTTAGCTATTGCGCATAAACAAGAACAAATCTCGGAAATAAAACTTTATTTTTCCTCAGTTATACAAAAATTATGAGTCAATCTTTTATCAAATTCTCGATTTCAGATTTTGAAGTCACAAACGAATTTGAGTATTATATTTCATTCAAAAAATAACATTGTTCATTATACAGAGAAATTACAAGAAAAATTACAAGAGCCAAAGAGACGAATAGTCATAAGACAGGCACCGATTACAAGAACCAAAGAGATGACTCTGAAAAATCAGAGAGATGACTCTGAATCAAAGAAATGACACTGAAAAGAGCCAAAATTAAATTGGCTACAAAATACAAACAAAGAAAATCAATTCCTAGTCTGATTATTAAAGTTTGAAGCTTCGCCAATCTCGAACACTAGGACAACTAAGTCTCCAGGAAACAACATCGTCAAATTCTCCCTATTGACAATTTCCTTGAACTCGTTCAACTTAGCAGTCATCAAGTCCATAACTGCTGCAAGGATATTGATGCCTCGGCTGGAAAGTAACTGGAGAACATTGGTTGACCCAATGTATTGGGCATAAGACAACTGGGCTTCCAAGTTCGCGTCCAAATCATTAAATCGACCAGCAAAATTAAAGCGCTCAGTAAGTTGATCATGAAGACCTTGGAAGATCTTCTTTTCTCGTCATCAGAACTTGACGAAGTCGGGAGTTGAATTCTCCTTTATGGAGTCCAACTCGGTCTGGAGCCCTTGCAGCTTGTCATTAGCCTTCTCAGTGGCCTTGAAGGCAGTGCTTTGAACTGATTCAATGTAGATAAGCAACTCCGTCAAAGCTGCATTTTACTCCACCAATTTTAGAACGTTTTCACGTTCAACCCTCAACTTGTCTTTTACACGAGCGAGTTCTTCTTCAACAACATTGAGTCTCGATCTGGCCTCCACTATTTCAAGATGCGTTTGGTCGGCCCTACTAGCAAGGTTGAAGGCTCTCCAAGCATTTCCATCCGAATTGGCACGGAATCTCTCACGCTCCAATAGAATGCCATTCAGGTAGCCGATGAACTACAAAAACTTCGACCAAGAAAAAGTCAGACAAGTGTATTCGGAAATATCAACAAAATCAAACTCGGGAAAAAGAGACCAACTCTGAATAACAAGTACGCAACCTCTTCATACTACTCGTGATTCACCATTTGATCTGGAGGAGGGTGAAGCTCTAAAGAAGTCCTGGTCTGACACATCGGATAAGCATACTCTATACGAGATTCCAAAATTGATCTCAGGTTAGAGTGGTTGTGAGAGAAACGGAAGTCGGGAGAGTTTCTTCCTCTCAATCTCGAGGCACTAGAAGAGCCGCCTCTAGAAGCACCTCCAGGAGAAGTAATCCTAAGGGGACCAACCTTTGGTCTCTTTGTAGGTCGCAAATTGCCGCGACTGGAACCTGGTCCCGAAGGAACCTCAACAATATCCGAGTTGGGACCGAAGATGATCTAGTAACTCTGGAAGATCCTACAGACTGATGAGTTTCCATCCCGTTGAGAGCAGCATTCAGACCTTCTTCAACATTTGGGAGTCGGAAATCATCAAGACCCATTTTCTTAAAGAGAGGAGTTTTAAAAAAACTTAAAATATTTAAAGCTAAACACCAAGGGGTTCGTTTTCATATAAAACCTAAGTAGTGTTTGAAGACACAAACGGTTGGTAAGGAGGAAAGAACATGAAACCGACAACAACCAAAAGATCAGTAAAGTAGTGTAGTGTTGTTTATTGTTAGAAGAGGTCCATTTTATGTATAGAAAAACACCAATTTGGACTCAAGATAAGAGAGATCCATTATTTGCTGCAAAAAATAGTTTTCTTCTTCTTTATACTAGGACTACTCTTGTATATATATATATATATTAGATGATGTCTTTTGTGAAAAATTAATATGTATTGATTGTTATTTTTTATTTTTATATAATATTTTTATCGTGGGTGACATTTTTGCTTAAGAAAATCCTATTAAGCATTCGAAAGTCAAATGTTGCGATCTATCTGTTACATAGCGAGATCTTCAATATGATCAGAAATCTCATAAAGAAAGAGATATATCTTTTCTTGGTTGTAGTAAACTCACGTACTTGTTTGAATGGTTTTAATCGTGTTCTGGTTCTCACTTTATTTGCCTCTCTATCCTTTATGTGTTGATTTCATGGTGGTTACCGTGTTGGTTGTAGTATCATCACCAAATCCGAAGGGAGATGGGTTAATCTTCGGAAGCCCCATAGTAGATCATACTAACGCCTGATAACAATCAAACGACAAACATGGAACACAGTTTAGACAACCGAAATGAACACGGCGGAATCGCCGGTAATAAACTTCTCCATGAGGAGACTACTATTGGATAAAAATCGATATTGATCCCTAAACAACACGAACAAGTACCATGATCGGATCAATATATCCATAACCCAATCTAAGAAAAAACCACTGAAACATCTCGGTGAAACTCTCTCTCAAATTGATGATGAAATCAAAGTCCCAACCATTCAATTTATTGATCTAATCTAATAGAAATAGTGAAAATTGAAGAATGAAACCCGAGATCAGAGAAGACTAACCAACACTGAAAATATTAGTGCCAGTTGGAGAAACAACTTCGAAGAAGTTATGCCGGTCGAGAAAGGAGTTCGTCTTTGTAATCGCCTGTCATGATAAATATATGAAAGATTTATAATATGTTTTAACCTTCAAAACCAAATATTCGGAATTATAGTTACATTATTTTAAGAAAATAATGTTGTTATATCGATTATATATATGTAATTACCTACAGAAACTGCAATGACAAAAATTTCAAAATAATAGACTCTAAAGGTGAGTAAGAAAAACTATACTAAACTTCTAATATATTTATTTATATATAGTTTTGATTTAGAGTTGTGGTTTTTCAATACATTTAATTATAAATGTTAATATTAATTTACTATAAAAATGATGCACATTGTTAATGCGGATAATATGCTATTATACATGTATAATAGCGAATTTACTAATGTTATGTTATCGACATCTATCATAAGTTCTACTTAAACGATAACACTATTTTATAAGCTACAGTAAATTAAGATATCTTAGTGATATTTGAATGCTTTTATTGATTTTGTTATAGCACCTCCAAATTTTGTTAAAATAGTGTCGATAATTTGTATTGCATGCTGTCATATGTCATTCTATGATAGCAATTCTATATTGCTTTAATATATTTTGTTATAGCTATTTATATTGCTGCTTATACAATAAGATACACTATTCTATTGTTATATTGTTATTGCAAAAGCCTATACAATAAGATACACTTGCTGCTTTTGGTACCGTGTGAATCTTTTTGGCCCCAAAAGAATCCTTATTTTAATGGATACTAGGCTCATACTAATATTTGATTTTAAATTTCAAATTCCTATGTTATCCTATATATGGCTATCGCCAAAGAGATTCAATCTGGGATAATATCTCTTGACATGATTATTTTAACAATTATGGATTCGATTGAGAATTTCATACTTGTCTAATTGAGTGCAATGTTTATTCTATTCTTTAATGTCGGATTTGATAATTGCAACTGCATTTATATGTGAGATATACTCCTTGATTATGTTACTTCCCTATAAATGTCTGGTCGATATATCATTATTTCTACAGAAGCATCAAACCTTTTCTATGATAGCTTATACCCATATTTTCAATTTTCCATTTTGATTTTTCTCTGCGGTGATGTCTCAACTGAATTTAACCAAGATGACCGCTGATTCAAGGTCTCCTCCCAGGAGATTGAAGATCAAAGTTCCTAAGATCGACAACTCAGTACTCTTCGCAAGATGCTCTAAGGTGCTATGTGGCATATTCCATGACCCTATGATATAAGATGTTGACACTTTTGTGTTTATGATGTCAATGTTCTGAATTTGGATGAACGTGTTTTTGGCCTGAATTTGGGTAATGGTAGATTCTAGTTCGAGTTCAGATCAGAGTGGGATCTAGAAGGTGTTCTCTGCTATTGGCTCATCAAAATTTGATGGATGGATGGTCTCCTATGCTCCTTGGAAAGCTCTAGTTGATGCTAACTATCCCAACACCATCAGTTTTTGGATTAAGATCACATGTATACCATTCGAGTACAAAATTGAAGAGATGTACCGTCTGGTGGGTGGTAATCACAATATATGTGATGAAAGGCAAAGTCACTACAAGAAAAACGACCATTAGTAGTAATCTGTGGTAGCACTAAATCACCAATTTCTACCAAAAATGAGAAAATCTGATCACTTTATCATAGCATTAGATTAGTGTTAGGAAAAATTTTCATTAAGCGGGAACTAAAAAAACATTATTATTATTATAGCTAAAATAATGTTTAGGAGGTAAATAGATTTATTTTAATTTCTTTTTTTCCGCCATAGTGAGTATCGAGTAGTTGAAGCTCATCTCGACAAAACTCCAAAATTTTTCATATCTTTCAAAAATTTTCAAATGTCTCCACCACGAAGGTAAATGACATCTCGAATCCCACTTCTGGTCATCTTCTCAACCTCGAATTGTCTCTAAATTGGTGTCTAGATCTCTCTATGAAATCAGTGTGTGGAAAAAGATCAAAATTAAGAATCGAAGACTGAGCTGATTTCTCTCTACAAAATTGAAGAAGATACCCAGAAAAAGATAATCATGTTTCAATTTTGATACCCAGAAAATCAAAGAAGAAGAAGAAACCTCAGAATTGCTTTGTTAATTTCTCATTTTATGAAAAGTTAGGTTTTCTAGTTTGTAAAGTTGAATCCTAAACTGAGTGCTCTTTGCATGTAGATCTTTCTATTTATCTACTTCGGATTCTTCAGCTTTAAGTGTTTATAGGTTTTGTGAGTTTTTTATATTTTTTTTGTTTGATTTCTGTGGTTTTTGGATCGTTTGCTGCTTCGTGTTTGTCTGATTCTTTTTATTTATCTATTTTCATGTATGATGTGAATTGCTTCGTGTTTGTCTAAGGATTTGGGAGCTAGTTGTAAAGAGCTGTGTGCTTTTTTTGTTTTGATTTGAGCTTGTTTAGACTGGAGGTTCCAAAAAGCGTTGTTTTTTGTACTCATGATCTAGATTTGATTAGAGTAAAAAAAATCATGTAGATCCATGGTTCACGTTTGCTACTTGTTAATTTGTCTGCCTCTTGCTAAACCTGTATTTAAAATTGGTTTAGAATTTGATGTTGCTTTACCTTGCATTTCTCTAGAGTTATAGTGTATTTGTGGTTTAGAATCTATGTTTTCATTATTACAGTGTGATTGTGAAATAGATTGTGTCTATCTTGATCTTATAGATGAGTACACATACTGATTTCATCTTTGTTGACTCTTTAATGGAGCTTCTTCTTGTGCTAATGATTATGTTGTTTAGGTTTTGATGACTTAATATCTTTAATATGTTGTAGGTTATTCAGTTTCAAGGTGACCAAAGGAAGAACGTATCTACGTTCATTGTTTAGGTAATCATTGGTTCTTTTATCTAGTATAAGATCGAAATTTTGATGTGTTATTATTTGTATAAGATTTGTTCAATTTGACTTCTTTTCAATTTATCCAATCATTCATGTTTTTGCAGGTTGAATCGAGTTACACATTTTGACTTATAGATCTATTTGATCACTAACATGAAGATAAGCAAGAGAATCAATTATCTTCAGGTTATACTTTATCCCATCCAATTACAGTTTTTTTGGTTGGTTTAGTATGTCTTGAATGTGGGTTTGGTTGTTTCTGAGTGTTGTTGTTCATGATTGGTTTAAACTTGACTGTTTATTACTATTAATGTGTATGTCATTGTGTTTGTTTGGTATTTGAGTCATTCTTTGTGTTTCATATGGGTTAGAACATAAAATGGTCGAGAAGTCATGGGTTCATCTTCAAACACCCATATTCCAAATTTTGCTAACTACAGCAAGCTCTCGGTGATTGTTTCACTATTTATGCTAAAGACACCGAGTGGCTGGTCTGACAGAAGCTTCGATCTACTGCTTGAGACTTTGCTATAAATGCTACCCAAGGACAATGTCCTGTACACATCATTGTACGAGGTGAAGAAGTTTCTTAGATCTTTTGATATGAGTTATGTGAAGATACACGCTTGTGTGAACGACTGCTGCCTATTCAGAAATCAATTTTAGAAGCTAGATAATTGCCCAAAATGCAACGTTTCACGATTGAAAATTAACAAGCGCACTGGTGATATCAAGAAAAGTATTCCATATAAAGTACTTATGTATTTTCCTATAATTCCACATCTGAAGAGGATGTTCAGGTTAGAGTAGATGGCCAAGGACTTAAGATGGCATTTTACTAACTAAAGTACTATCAGAAAAAGCTGACATCCGGTAGATTATGTGACGTGGGATCGTATGAATGACAAATACCTATCATTTGCTGTTGAGTGTAGGAACATTAGGCTTGGACTCTCAACCAGTGGGTTTAATCCTTTCAACATGAGTAATGTTAAATATATTGCTTGGCTTGTTTTGCTAGTCAATTACAACATGTCACCTGACAAGTGTATGAAGAAGGAGAACATCATGTTGTCATTTCTAACACCTGGTCCAACCCAACTTGGAAACAATATAGATGTGTACTTAAAACCCCTTATAGAGGATCTCATATGTGGGAGAAGGGAGAGGTAACGCATGACGCATTCAGTCACATAACTTTCACTTTAAAGGCAATGCTTCTCTGGACCATACAAGATTTTTGGACATAGGGTAATCTTGCAGGCTACAAAGTATAAGGAAAAATAGGTTGTCTTGTGTGTGGGAAACACACAGATAGTATATGGTTGAGTAATGGCCGAAAGCATGTATACATGTGCCATCGGAAGGGTCTGCCACCTACACATGTTTATCGAGGAAAAAAAACATGGTTTGATGGTAATACAGAGCATTGGAGAAGAGGTAGGATTCTGAGTGGTCATAAAATAAATGAATTACTCAAAAATTACAAGAATGATTTTGGAAATATGAAAATTACTGGTAAGAAGAGGAAGATGAGAGCCTCTATCCCATCAAAGTCGAATCTCGATGATGAATCTAGTGAATCAGAGGAAGAAGAAGAAGAACCATTACGTGCAGAGGAACTATCTAGATGGAAGAAGTGGTCAATCTTTTTCAAATTGTCTTACTGGAAGGTATGTTTCTTATGATCTTCTTTATTATTTATCTTTTGTGATTTGATATATTTTAGTTTCCTACAACATTCTTTTTCTTAGCCGTCTTTGTTTTGTTAAAGAGCTGCCGTTTAGATAATATCTAGACGTGATGCACATGGAGAGAAATGTATGTGCTAGTCTTGTTGCTACCATGCTGCATTGTGGAAAATCAAAAGATGTTCTTGATACTCGTAAAGATCTACAACTACTTGGCATTAGAAAGGATTTGCATCCTCAACCCCATGGAAAATGAACGTACTTGCCTGCAGCTCATTGGTCTTGAAACCACAAAGAGAAGAAACTATTCTTGAAGTGCCTATTTGACTTCAGAGGTCCGGATGGCTACTGCTAAATATATCCAGGTGTATGATTACGTGCATTCTTTAATCATCTGTGCCAGCGAGTTATAGATAGAAAGACAATTTCAGTATTGGAAACTTAAATTGTGGAAACTAGGTGCATGTTTGAGATTTTTTGTTCTTCGAAGTTTCTTTGATATTATGGTGCATTTTGATATACTTCATTTTTATCGGTTTTAGGCTCATTAATTCGCATGTTTTCAGAGTTTTTGTCTTCGTTTTAAAGTCTTTTCAGGTGGGAAATAGGTTTAATCTGGATTGTACCCGCATAGCATGGATTGGAATGAATCAGAGCAATTTCTGGAGTTTCAGTGAAAGCTTTGCTGATCGATCGATCAACACCTTGATCGATCGGTCACACTCCTCAGCGAGAGCTGCGCACAACTTGGAGATCGACATTGCATCATAGGATCGACCGATCAAGCTGTTCGAAGGATCATGCGCACAACCTGGAGATCGACCGATCAAGCTGTTTGAAGGATCATGCGCACGACTTGGAGATTGACCGTTCATCACCGATTCATTGATATATGCCTTGATCAATCAATCTACGCCTTGAGCAATCGATCTTCGAAGCTGCGAGAAATAACCTAAGTTTTTCTGTTTTGTTCCAGTGAGTTTTAGGACCTATAAAAACCTTTTATTTTACTTTGTTTGAGATATCAATGATCACAAAACTCTTTAGAGACGGCTGAGATAGTTTTCTGTAAGTAGGGAGAAGATTTCCTCCATACTTTTGAGAAGATTTTTGAACCCACTTTTTATATTTATTGCAATTTCAGGTTTTCTCTCATCATGTCTATTGTTGCTACTTGGATTATGTCTGACTAGTTCCATAATCAGGTCTAGGGTTTCTAGGGATTTAGGAATCGATAATTGGGGATTAAATAGGGTTCGATCATGTTAGATTAGCCTGATCACCTAGTCTCTGATTTTTGGTTGTTTACTTTCCAAAAGCCTGTTAAACGCCTAAACTAGTGTAGATGAGCAATTCGTCTTAACCAACGACAATTGATTGTTAAGGGTAGTTGTGGACCAATTAAACCGATTCGATAGTGCCAGTTTGCATCGTTAAAGCCAACAAGAGTTAGGATTTCTAGGTTGCTAATTAGAGTAATAAGCACTACGACAGTGGGTTTATTAGAATTTTATGTGCAAAGTCGAGAATTGTACTTAAGTATTCCCTGAAGAATTTTCCTTGCTAGATTCTTATTTCCTTATGAATACCCGATGCCCGATGTTTTTAATATTGTTTGCAAATCATTCTAGTTGTTACTTTATTCACATTCAATCATAGTTTGGTGTAGCTTGAATTAGAATTTAGCAGTCAATAGTACAATTCTTGGCTCTTCTTGGATTCGATCCCTAAGTACTACTACGTGTGTTGTGCATTTAAAGTAGATTCATAGGGTTAATACCTAAGTGTATCAAGTTTTTGGCACCGTTGCTGGGGACCCAATTGGTTGCCTCTTGATTGAGATTCGATTTCTAGTCTATACTCTTTTATTTATGTTTTTCTTTTGTGTTTTCTTTTTGTTTTTTCTTTCTGGTTTATGGTTAGGAGAAGTCAAGGATCTGAAAATATACAGAACTTGGATAACGAAGCACTTGCTAGAATCGAGCGAGAAAACATAAGAGCAAGATGAATCAAGGAAATCAGCAGCTTCCAGCAGACCTTGAAATTCAGAACGATATTCAAGGGAATCAGGGTGTGCAGCAAACAGTTGAGCAGCTGCAGAGGGATTTAGCTCAGCTTAGGAGGCAACAGGAACAACCTCATCTTCAAGCTATTGGTGATATGGATACTCCTCATACATATTACCAAAATAGATCTGATCTTCGCCCTCCACCAATTCGGAGGCAAGATTATGAGATCAAGCCTCAGCTTATTGGATTGGTGAAATAATATGTCTTCAATGGTCTTCCAGGCGAGAATCCAATGGATCACATTGAGAATTTTGAAGACATGTGTAGTACAACGAGTTCAAATGGAGTCCCTGCGGACTACGTTAAGTACAAGCTTTTCCACCATTCACTTTCTGATAAAACATCTACATGGTTGAGGTCTTTACCTCTAGATTCGCTTACCACGTGGGAAGGGGTTCGAGCTGCCTTTTTAGATCAGTTTTAGACCAAGTCGAAGACTGCAGCGTTTAGAAACAAGATTACTGCGTTTTAGCAACGTTCTAGTGAGTCTTTCAGTGAATCTTAGGAACAGTTTAATGAGTACCAGCGAGATTGTCCACATCATGGGTATTCCGATGAGCAGCTGTTGAACATCTTCTATAGAGGAATCGAATGGGACTACAAGAATTCTCTTAATGCAGCGAGCAATGGAGATTTTTATGACTAACACAAGGGATGAAGCTTTCACCCTTATCAACAACTTGGCTGCAAGTTTCGGTAGTCACTGTGGACAGTATGACCGAGGGAGGAAGATTAACAGCATTGAGACTCAAAAGATAGATGAACTTGTTGAGAAGCTCGACATGCTCATCAAAGCTATTCAAGGAAATCAGAGGAATGTGCATCAGCTAGATGACGACAGAGAGGTAACGAAGGTTCAAGTTGACTCAGAGATGTCAGATGAGTAGAGAGAGGTTGACTATGTGAACTCGTAAAATAAAGGACAGAATCCGAATTACCTTTCTTACAGGAGCATCAACGTGGAGAATCCTCAGGATGTAGTGTTTCCAGCTCCGGTAATGCCTCAGGGATTGCTTTTTCAAGGGAAACCGTTTGTACAAAACTCTGGTTAGAGATGGAACAACCAGAAGCCTTACAATTAGAACTCAGAAGCGAATAACTGGCAGAAACCGTATAATTCGTACCAGTAGCAAGCACCACTTCATCAAACAAGCTCCAGCGAGTTCTTCAGGTAAATCTAATGACAAGATCAAAGCTTTGATCCAACAGCTTGTAACCGAGCAGTAAAAAACCACGAGAGAGCTCAACACCAAAGTCGACAATATGTACAATGATCTTAACAACAAGTTCGAATCAGTTTATGTACATTTGAAGAAGTTGGGCAATTACGTAGCTCAGACGGCTGAAGCGATGAGAAGGCCTCAGGGAGCTCTCCCTGGGAAAGTTGAGAAAAATCTCAAGGAATTTTGCAATGTGGTAAAGTCTGGTACCGGGAGAATGCAGTGTGAAGAAGGAGGAGAGCAAAGATGGGAAGTACGGACCACCGATTCCATTCTCAAGAGAGCTTACTAAGCTTGAAGACCCAGGAGAATTCACGATCCCCTGTATTTTAGGGAAACTAATTTTCAGTGATGCACTTTGCGATTCAGGAGCAAACGTGAATGTCATCTCGTTGGAAACAATGAAGAAGTTGGGGACTGAATTGATGTAGGAACATAACTCTTCCATTTCTTTTGGAGACGCCACCTCAAAATGCCCACGAGGAAGGTTAGTCGATTTCACTCTTCTTGTTGGAAACCGCAAAGTTCCAACAAATTTCACTGTTGTAAAGATGGTCTGAGGTGGAGCAGTTCCTATACTTTTGGGAAGACCTTTTCTAAACTGTTGGGGCGAAGATAGATTTCCCTAACAAGAGTGTGGTTCTGGAGAATGTAGACAAAGAAGTCTCTTTATCCCATTAGAGCTTCTACTAGTAATCTTTGTGGCATGATGACAACTTCGAAGGTGAAATGAGCAGTTTCAGAATATGAAGCTTTAGTTTTGACATGCTCAACACATGATGAGCTCGAGTATGAATCAAAGGAAGAGTATATTGTTTGTCATGAGCTTGCAGAAAACTCTGTTGATCGTGATGACATATGTATCCTTAATAACAAGTTTGCTGAAGATTCTGAGTTTATGCTTTGAAACTTTTTGTCTTAAGGTTTTTCTAGGCAAGCTTGGACTAGAAACTTCAGGACCCTTCACTGTAAAAGAGATTCGCCTTGATGGAACTATATTGTTGCTGGATGCTACAAGAGTTGAATTCCAAAGGAAGGATGGACAATTGAGAGAGTTCATCGCCGATGAAAAGCTAACAAAGGGCGTGAACATTCCTACCAAGAGTCAATCTGCCATCTAAGTGGGAAGAGAGTCGAGCTAATGTCTCTAAACAAGCGCTGAGTTGGAGGCACCCACTATTAGTTACTTTTTATTTTCATATTTTTTTTGTTTTTCAGTTTATTTTTTGTTTTGGTTTGTTTTGTGTTTTAGGTGAGAAAGTGATCAGAGCATTGCGATCGAGCGATCTAGGCTTGGATCGATCGATCATCGAGAATCAAGAGGTGAACGCACAACCTAATGATTGAGCTGACCGCAAGCAATCAATCGATCAGACTTCATAGTGTGCTGCGCACGATCTGATGATCAACCTGACCACAGGCGATCGATCATTCGGGCTTTTCAAAGGTTTTGTGCATTATGATGATTGACCTTCACAGGGGTGATCAATCAATCGTCGAAAAGAGAGTCATGAGAGGAAATCCAATGATCGATCGATCGATTGTCGACCTAGGTAAGTCATCTGATTTTGAAAACCGGTTCAATTCACTTAAATTGAACCAGAAAACACCCTTTAAGCAAAGGAAACTCCATTTTTCGGATCAAAGCTTGAAAATTTAATGAAAAATCTTGTTTTTGGGCGATTTTAAGAGAAATTTCATAGAAAATTCAATCTCTTTTATGTTTTCCTTATGTTTCTGATTCTATAACTCTCATTCTCGATCTGAAGGTATTGTTCTCTAACTCCTTTTCTATTTCCGGAAAAATTGAAGGAATTTTGGGTTTGTTCAATTTCGAATTTTTGTTGATTAATTGAGTAAAATCAATGTCCTATCATTGTTATATGATGAATTCAAATCACACTAGCCCATAATTTGGTTGATTTTTACATAGAATTCAATTTTTAGGTTGAAGGAGAATTTATGTTGAATTTGAGAATTTTTGGTTTGGATTTGAGACTAAGTTAAATTGATAATGCATTTGCTGGATGTTTATCTGTGTTGATGATTTATTTGAGTAATTGATTTTTCTACAATTTCATTCCATGATTGAATTTTTGATTCTTCATACATGTTTTATTTAGCTAATGCCACTATTGTTTGTTGTCTTTGTTTCTTAACAGAACATGACTCATGTTGTTGAAAAGAAACCTTCTCAAAAGGTTAGGAAATCCTCAGTTAGGGAAAAAGGCCAACCTTCTAATGTTAATTCGATTGACAGGAGCCTCCCACCATGGCCTAGACCGGAGGGAACACCTTTCCAGCCCGACATTGGGCATCGATCTGATCCTAGTTTGCTGAAGATGGATTATATATATAAGGACAGGAAAACAAAAGCTGGCTCATAGAACTTCCACGAGATTTTCTATGATTATGATTAGTTCCTGAGGAACAAGATGGTTCCAACCAAGTTTGGCTGTCCAAACACTCTCGACAAGCTTGATATTATGGATGATGTCGGTTCTATGCTAGAGAGACTGGGTTTAGGTACTTTTGCGTACTGTAGTCATCCTATGATCTTTATATAGCTGCTGATCCGCATGCTCTGGTATATGTTGCGATCTTCACATTCATGTACAATGGAGTTTTGTACATGATGACTATCAGGGATATCTGCAAGCTGTATGGTTTCAGGGAAGATGCTGAGGGACGGATGCCTTCTAAGGATGGTCCGGCTAACAATGCCTTGTGGCACGTTTTAGCCGACGGTGGTTTTCAGGATCGTGCATCGAAGCTTACGCACATTAGGAACCTAGCTGCTCGGATGGTAGCAGAGATCATGGGTTCTACCATTTTGGGTAAGGAGGAAATTGGAGCAGTGACGAAGCCCGAGCTGGAGCTGCTTCATCACGCTATAGATCCTGCAGTCCTAGACCTCTATTGTGACATGCCTGTTCCTCAGTATCCACCTCTTGACATAAACTAGGGATATGTGTTCGCCAAGCTGCTCCCAGAGCGACGCTTCAGAGGACCACCTAGCTCACCAGTAAAGGAGACGATAGGCAGTCTTCTCACACCGATCTTCATGTATCACAGATTGGACATTAACAACACTTAGAAGATCGAGAGGACTGACTACATGGATGATAGGGTTTTGACCAACTTCACCTACCTGAAGGCAAAAATGAAGTGAATGTACTATGCTCGAGATTGCCAATCTTGTTCGTGCAAGCTTCCAGCACCAGAGATCACCTCAGTCACATGTCGCTCCAACATGATATTCGAGCCACACATCACTCACCCAGAGATTGTAGAGATTGAGCCTCGTGGTCTGATACATTGTACTGCTTCTCGCCGATACGAGGATCTACCTGACTCGCCTCCTCACGCGCCCACACGGCCATCTGCTTCACGTCCTGATGCAGACGTTACAATGGAGCATGTGATTCTAGAGTACACTGCAGAGTATGATCTCACTCCTTTCTCCGATGATTTTTCTGACATGGAGTATCGGCGCTGGCAATATGAGGTTGAGCAGCTGAGACGCATTTGGGACGTACTTAGAAAGGTCAAGGTGCCAGTGCCCTCTAGTTTAGGAGACCCTTCAGGAGACCGAGCTGAGACGAGCACCAGAGTTGAGGAGTCTAGATCGGACGTTGCTGGACGTGGGATTAATAATGCATTTGAGGAGGACGATGATCAGACTTTGGATCACCTGCCTCGTCGTGGCTGAGCTCCAGGAAACCGTGAGAGCTAGAGTCCGTAGTAGTTTGATAGCATTTCTCACCCTTTTTCTTTTTGTTATTAACTTCCCTTTATTTTATTTTTATGCGTATGTCGTGCTTTCTCTAGGCTTATTCTCACACCAAGACGGTGTGAAGTACGTCTGGGGGAGGACACTTGCTGTGACTAACACTATTTCTTTTATTTTTCTTTTTGCTTTGATTTTCAGACATTTTCTGTTTTATTGCGTCTTTTTGAGTCTAAAAACTGATTATAGGAACTATGATTTTCGAGGATTATTGCATTGTCATGAACTAAGTACCATCGATTTGCATTTGACAGGTATTGATTGACTATTGGAAAACCCAGAGGCTAAGCAACTTCTTAGTATCACCCACATCCATCCCAGTGAAGAATCTCATGCCGATTCCATGCCTAACCAGACTTTGTTTTCTTGTCAAGGGAGTTTGCATATATCAGATCAGTTTCTTCTCTCGATGCAGTGACAGATATTTCCTTGTAAGTATGGTTTCTCTTCTCTACATCATTTCAAGCATTTATGCTTAATTGTAAAGTAACTACACAACAAAGTTGTGCATTGTGGTAAGCTAAGGGTAAAAGTTTTTCAATGACGCTGCTCATGCTTGAGTGATTTTGGTAAGCTGAGGATAACTCCAATGACGTTACCTTTCACTCGAGTATCGTTGCTTACTAAGAGAGACTCCAATGAAGCTACTTTTGTTTACATCCTTTGAGTTACCAAAGAACCATCCAATAAAAAAAATAAAATGATACCCTTGGTAAGTAGGGAGAAATTGGTTGAATAAAATAAGAGGAAATGAACCATATTGAAGGTAGTCTTAAGAATTGAGAGAGAAACGCTTTTGTCCTGTGACCGATATTCCCTCGATGAGACCACACCTAGATACATTAGGAAGTCGGTATGGTGCATTCGAGTCACTTATTTGGATTGTGGAGTTTAAACCAGGACAATTGTTAAGTCTGGGGGAAGTACAAGGTGGTCTCGATTTTTTCAGGTAAGTATCATGTGGTTTACTATGGAATTAATATGCAAAGTCTGATGACAAAAGAGTTCTTTGAGTTGAATCTTCCTATTAGTCTTTTCTTTTTTTGCTTGAGTATAAGCAAGAAGCTAAGTCTGGGGGAATTGATATACCTTATTTTTATTGGTTTTATGCTCATGAATTTACATGTTCCAAAGTCTTTGTTTACGTTTTAGAATCTTTTTAGGTGGAAAACATGTTTAATCAGGATTGTACCCACAGAGCATGGATTGGAACAAATTAGAGAAATTTCTGAAGTTTCAGCGGAAAAGTTGTTGATCGATCGATCACACTCCTCAGCAAGAGCTGCGCATGACTGGAGATCGACCTTGCATCCCAGGATCGACCGATCAAGTTGTTCGAAGGATCATGCGCACGACCTGGAGATCGACCGATCAAGCTGTTCGAAGGATCATGCACACAACGTGGAGATCAACTAAGTTTAGTTGGAGATCGACCGTTCATCCCTGATCGATCGATCTATGCCTTGATCGATCTATCCTCTAAGTTGCGAAATATAACCTAAGTTTTTTTGTTTTGTACCTGCAAGTTTTAGGACCTATAAAAACCTTTTATTTTATTTCGTTTGAGATATCAGAGAACACAGAAGTCTTTAGAGACGGCTGATATAGTTTTTTGTAAGCAGGGAGAAGATTTCCTCTATACTTTTGAGAAAATTTTTGAACCCACTTTTTATATTTATTGCAATCTCATGTTTTCTCTCATCATGTCTATTGTTGCTACTTTGATTATGTCTGAGTAGTTTCATAATCAGGTCTAGGGTTTCTAGGGATTTAGGAATCGATAATTGGGGATCAAATAGGTTTCGATCATTAGAAATTCTCCATCTATATCTGTGTGTAATGCTTAGATTAGCCTTGGTTAGATTCTTATTTCCTGATAAATACCTGATGCCTGATGTTTTTAATATTGTTTGCAAATCGTTCTAGTTGTTAGTTTATTCACATTCAATCATAGATTGGTTTAGCTTGAATTAGAATTGGGTAGTCAATACTGCAACTCTTGGTTCTTCGTGGATTCGATCCCTAATTACTACTACGTTTGTTGTGCACTTGCAGTAGATTCATAGGGTTATAACCTGCGTGTATCACATTTGCCAGTTTACCTAAGTAGAGAAGCTCGGTTATGCGATCTAGTACATTGTTGTTGGATGTACCCATTTGAGATGTACAATTTATAACTTCTTCATTTGTATCTTATAGAATCAACTGTCTTGCTTTTAATGTTCAATTTCCTTGTCTGCAGATATATGAAAGTTTTGAAGGATTTTGTAAGAAACCTTGCAAAACCAAATGGCTGTATTATTGAAGCTTATCTCGTTGAGGAATGCATGTGGTTCCGCAAACATTTATTGAAAAAGACAACAAGAGTTGAGGAGAAACCCGAAAGAAATACTGAGTATGAGAGCAGTTCTATACTGGATGGTCATCCGATATCCACAGCCACTTCATGTACTCTTACTAAGAATGAGAAAAGCATTGCCCTCTTTGTTGTGATTCATAACATGGCTCTGATGGATCATTATATGGAGTAAGTTATTACTAGTCTTCTATTTCAATTTGTCGTATACTGAGTATGAGAGCAGTTCTAATATATATTTTTTTTCATGTTAGTATGCACCTACAACATTTTCAAGACTCTAGTGAAAGATGTAAACGTGATGCGACAACGTTATAATCTACGCATATAAACGAATTTTCCTCTTGGTTAAAAGTACATGCAAGTTCATATTTAGATTCCTAGTATTCCAATGAATATAGAAATGCATGTGTTGGATATACACTGAGACTTGACTGAATGCTATAAGTACCTCTGAGTTCAAAACAACATAAAGAAACACTTAAGTGGTTGGCAAACGGTATTCACCGTGTCATAAGGTCTTATATGGTTTACATAGTCAATGGGTTGTGGTTTCACATTAGTTCTGTTGATAGGCAATCTCAGAATAGTGTGGTGTTATATGAGGCTACGACAATGTGTAGAGCTAGTGCAAATGACACTTCTCAGGTGGTTGATATTGTATCATACTACGATCGAGTGATCCAGATTATTCTGCTTGATTACAACGTATTCTATTTTCCTCTATTCCGGTGTCAATGGCCAGACAGGGGTAATGGAGTCAAGGAAGAAGATGGCTTCACACTTGTCAACCTTAGCCAAAGTGAAGCACTATTTGCAAAAGATTCATACATATTAGCCTCTCAAGCCAAGCAAGTGTTTTATTCGAGATTAAATGATAAATCCAATTGGTATATAGCTATGAGAGGTCCTACAAGACGATATAGTGAGGAAGTTGGGCCATTGCTAGCTTCAGTAGACATAGAAGCTGATGACTTGGCTGATGCAACTAGAAATGCGAGAACTGATTGTGAAGGAATTTATGTTTGAAAGAATGATGTTTTAGCTTAATCAATATTGCTATATTGCTATCTTTGTGTGTATCTGTTTTTTGAATGGAAATTTGATCTTTTATGAATTATGTCTCATTGTTGCTTTCATTGCATGTGTGTTTCAATAAGTTTATGTTCTTTTGTCTTTTGTTTCAGGTGACCTAAAATGGGCAACCGTGAAAACATAAATACTAAAGGTGGTAAGACGAAAATTAAAGAAAAGTAGATTATAGACATCTATGAAGAGACTCGATTATAAGAGAATCTATAAGATACTTAAGTATCACAAAGAGGAGTTGATGATATTGAAAATGTTGAAGATGACACATTTGATGGAGAAGATGAATATAATGAAGAAGATGGAGAAAAACAACCTAAGGACACCGTAGAAGATGAAGAGCAATAACAAAATGAATCTAACATCGCTGCATCTGAAAGAGTAAATGATATAGCAATTGAACCAAAGCCTATAAGACATCGAGGACCAACAAAGATGAAACACATTGCCAGAGATTCAAATGAAAGGCAACATGTTGACTTCACTCACATGGGAAACCCTTGTGGTCCAGGTTCAGTGTTGTTATCTTCTTACTTAGGTCCTTTAGTTAGGGAACATGTTCCTATAATCATTGAGAATTGGAAAAAGTTAGTGAAGACGTCAAAACTATTATGATGAAGTCTATCCAGGTAATCCATAATTTCTTAGATATGTCAGTTTGAATGATAATCTGTTTTCTCACAGGGGTTTCATTAATGAGTGCAGGCAAGGTTTGACATTGATGAAGACTATAAAAAGAGTTAAGAAGATAGGATGTCTGTGGAGGTCCTCTTAATTTTGTGGTTACCCAAGTCAGGGGAGCTAAAACCTTGAAAGATAGATTGAGTATGCGACCAAACAATGTAAATACAACTGATTGGCATAAATTTGTCATGGAGAAAAATAGTAATGCCTTTAAGGTATGCACTTATTTCTTTTTTTTTATTGGTGGAAAGCGTAATAACATTTTTTTTATTGATTCCTATACAGTTACAGAGGTTTTTATTGATTCCTCTACATGTAAGTGATTCATACAAGCAGAGGAGGCAAAAGCAGATACCTCACACTTGCGGGCATAAAGGAATGGTTAGATTGACTTGGTATAGAGTAGCTCAGACCCATTTCAGGTGACGAGGTTAAGATTTTGGGTAAAGTCGCGTACAAGGAAGGATGGCAAGCTTGTAAACATGAATGTAGCTGGGAAGATTGAAAGTTTGTTGCTTTATTTTATAAATAGGCTTCTTTGTGTTGCTTATGAATCTGGAGTTATGTTTCCAGAGAAAGGCATCAAAGGTGGAATGTAAAGGTTCGTAGGATTCAACATCAAGGAATCCAAAGGAAGATATGCTTACACTAATTTTGGGACATGATAATCCTGGAAGATTGAGGGCAATGGTAGAGATGAGCTTGACCAAATTAGCTTGTTTCTAAGTGAAGAACAATTGTATGGCTGCAATGGAGGAACAACAGTTTCAATTGCAGAATAAGGTAGAAGAATTAGAACAAGTTATTGCCAAAATGCATCATCAAGTTAGAAAATTCTATTAATTTGGTATACTTATAACATGAGTTGCTGGGTGTGATCTATATAATGATATTCCCCTGTGTGTTTCTTATAACACGGAGACAAGAGCCCAATGTTGGTGAAAAATCCATTCATAGGGTACGTAACAACTTCAGTAGCTATAGGCTTTTATTTATGAGTTGATTTCCAATTAATGTCTGTTTCGATGCAGAGTGTAAACACCAGATCACTTCCAAAGTGTTATTTGGTGGACTGGTCTTGTCGTGAAGAAAAAATTCATGAGGGACGTGTTATTTCTTATGATGCTGATGAAAAATGGAATTCCTTTAGAGCCTAACGCTGCGAAGGTTTTAATTGAATCTGCTACCAAACCAGAATAATTTCTCTGGAGACCTTCACCTGAGATAATTACTATTAAGGATGCAGTAGGAGAAATGGTTGCATGGTAGTAAGAATACTGCATTGTTCCAACTAGTGGTCTCATTCCAGAAGACATTGGACCCATGGTAAACCTTTTTAAGCTTTGGCATTGTTATATGTAATCTTCATTTGTAACTGAGTCTTTGTTATTACTAAATTAATCTCTTTATATACCAAATTTGTTATGCACAGAGCCTTTCCACATGTTCTAGTAACAAATGCAAATTGATGGATTATATTACGAACGATGAAGTAGTCGCTGAAGGCAGGTGACAGACTCGAGAACCTAAAACATTGGTCAATGGAATTCGTCTTGGTCCAACTGCAATTAAAGTATTTGTGGATGTAGTAGAGAATCCAAAGGCATTTCTATGGACCCCAACAATTGAAATAAGGGCTATGGAGCATGCTTTGCAAAAATTTGTATCATGGCCTTTCAAATAGAGTTTTGATTGAGGAAACAACTTCAAAATCTGCTGATATTCAACCAAAAACAACTAAAACAGCTAGTCCAACATCTCAGAATGAGAAGTCTCTAGTAACTCCAAATGCTCCTTTGAAAAAACATGTAGTAGCTACGAATGCTTCTACTAACAAAGCTCAAGCTGCATCTCGTCGTCGCAGATCTCAGGTAATTTATTTAAACGTTATATAATTGTTTGCTGGGTTCTTGATGTGGTTTGTTGATCGATATGTGTTATTTGTTTCTGATGGCTGCAATGTGTTATTAGTTTCTGCTGGTATTCTTGTAGCGTCTTGCCTTCACGGTAAACCAAATATGCAAATTGATGGATATATCCCGAAAGAACCGTGTCATTACTGAGGGACATTTTTCCTCAAATGAACCTAACCAACTTGTCCATTTCATGCCTTTGGGCTCTAATGCTTGTCGAGTATTGGTTGATGTTATAAAGGTTAAAGATACTGCAATTTGGAAGACATCAGATGAGATGGAGTATATGGAAGATGCAATTGGAAGCACTATTGCCTGGCCAGAGGATAAAGTGGTTATGGTGAGATATTCTTGCTCAGAATTTGCCTTTATATATTTGGGAAAATATGTAAATTAATCTAAGATATGTTTTGTTTTCAGGAGTGAATAAAATTGAAGGAATGACGACTTGATGAGTTTAAAACATGACTTTCATATTTTTATGTTTATGACTTTTAAGTTTAAGACATAACTTTTCTGGTATTATGTTATGACTTGGCCTGAATGTTTGATCACTTTTATGTTTATGACATGGTCTGAATGTTTGATCACTTTGTATGCTTTCTTTTATGTTTACGGCTTGGTAAAAGACATGTTCTTTTATGTTTAAGACATGATCTTTTATGCTTATCTATCTTCTTTTTAATTTCTTAGAATCCATCACCTACCTATATAAACATGTTTAACAAATGATCAAAATCAATCCAAAATGTGAACGTTACTAGCAAAACTTTAGAGTCGAATAATTCAAATTTTAGAGCAAAAAAATTAAAATTTTAGAGCCAAAAAAATTTGGTACTGATTCTTCTGCCACTCGCCTTTTATATAAAAGAGACAGCCCTAAGGTCTCTCTCATTCCACCGATTTTTAATTTTTCTCAAGGGTCTTCGTCGCCTCTCAAACTTCACGTATCCATCGTTCTCAACAAAGAAACCCAGAAAAGGTAATACGCTTTGGATTCATATACTTATAAACCCTATGATTGTTTCTTCATTATCAATTTCTCTTAAATTTTTATTAAATTTCTCTTAAATTTCTATTAAATTTTTCTTCAATCTTCAGTTTCTATTAAATTTCTAAACCCTAGAGATCTCTTCGAGGACCTAACACGAAGATAAAAAATAGATCTCTTCGGGTTATAAATTATCGAGTTATTGATGAGATTTCCTTAATCTCTTTATTTTTTGTATCATAAATCCACAACTCCATGCTTATCTTGTTGGATCTTAAAGAAACAATGAGTTTCTTCGATTATATTCGTTACTCTTGTTCTCCTTTCATGTGTATTTTGACTTTGTTTCTGACATTCATTATTTGTAGATTGGAGACATCTTTAAGTTGTAAAAACACCCTGCAGAAAGGTTAGTCTTTCATTTGTTTTTGCTTTGATTTGTCTGTGGTTTCGATTTTCACTTACTTGCGTTGTTCACTTTGACACTATAGAACTAATATGGAACCACTGAAAGGATTCATATGCGGACTCCCTGCATTTGGAATCAAACCACAACTCCCACAACAAACAGAACAAGTAGCATATGACGATCATGGAAGTGATGTGGAGGAGATCACTGAACAAAAATATAAACGCAATCTCAGATACTTGATACGCAAAGAGGTACACGAAGAAGACATTGAACCAATGTTTCTAGTAGCTATCAAAAACATCAAGAACTCTGCTCCAGTGAGACGCCCAAAACAAGAACAAGGTCGGTCATCACGAGGCAAGGCTCCTCGTAGAGACTAAAGGAGTGGTACCATCTTTTTTGAAATTATTGCTTTTGAATTTATTTCATGTTTTGTATTGACTTTGCCTATCTTTTGAATCTAGTTCATGTTTTGTATTGACTTTGTTTATCTTTTAAATCTATTTCATTGAATTTGACTTTGTTAGGTTTGGATTTCTAATGAGCAATCAAGTACTATGTTTTGATTTGATTGTGGTTATTGACATCATTTCAAATTATTGTTTATAAAATACAATATTCAAATTACTAGAAATAGCAGAACTTCGAAATCCATAAATGCCACAACACAATAAGCAAGGGCACTAAATCTTTGCAATATTTGGTGATGAAAGAGCACAAAAAAATATCATGATAACAAAACTCAAAGAACCATATAAACGCTAAAAACAGTATTATATAGCGTACGAATAGCATAATTTAACATCCAAAAAATGTCACGGAAAGATATTTACTAGTAAGTTAAACGTGTCATTTAAAACTATTTAACAGCACGTACAAATTGTTATAAAAGCTTAAATATTGGCACGAAAAAAATACTTGGAAAAAGAATCATATAGCAGACAATTAGCGCTATAATAAACCTAACAATCGTAGCATCAAAAAAAATGCTACTATAGGGGGATCTACGGTAGTTGTAGCTGTCACATCGTTTATAGAAACGCTACCATATGTTTTTGGTAGTGTTTTCAGTGTACTACTCAATGTCATTTTTCTTGTAATGAGTCCTTAGAGTTTCTATGTTCGAAGTCGTTGATCTTCTCTTCTTCACTAGAATTTGAAGAAGGTAAGGAATCACAGCTGCTATCTGAGTACAAGCGCCTGGAAGGTTACTGCACACTTTGCTATCGTCTAACTCATAATGCCACTTGATACTACAAAGCCAAAAAGAGGCAAAAGAACCGAGTAAAGATGATAAAGGAAAGATTTCTATCATAGCTAAGACACAAGAGCTACAAATTTGCTGTTATGTTGGGGAACAAGCATAATGGGAAAAAAATGGAAAAATTTGAAGACTCGCAAACTTTCAGGTACGAGAGACGGCTTTAGAAAGCTCTTGAGGAGGATAAGTTACGACCAAAAAGATCCTTGAATGATTTGGTAATCTCTGGCCCCAAATACAATAGAGATGTCTCTTGGTTCTCCTTCTTTCAAATCAAATAATGTATTGGGTGAAAACTCCATGTCTGATTCTCTCTCATCAAAAAAGATGAAGAAACCTTTTTTTCAAAATAAAGAAGAAATTGAGAATCAAGACGAACCTGTGAATTTGATGCACAATGAGGGTACAAAGGTTGGTGCTACCCAAATGTAAACACAGAATCTGTAAAGTTAGCTACATAGGAAACCGAGAATGTTGACTTTCCCTCACATGTTAATGAAATCGGACCTAGGGATGATGTCGAGATGAAGGAAGCTGAACTAGAGGCATTAACCAACATTACTTTCGATGCCCTCGCATTAGAAGCAGCATCTATTAGTGGCAAAAACCTCACGGCAGTGGCTGAGTTCCATGATGAATAAGCTTGGAAGGTTCAACAATACAAGGATGCAAAGGCTTTGAAGCCTCCTCTAGGTCTGAGCAAACCTATGGCTAGACCATCAACTTCTCTCGAGGTGTAAACTCAAAAAGATGATGACCATTTCGGCAATGTCCCCTCGTAATACGCCAAAATATTCTAAGGCTAAAGCAGGGAAGAACAAGGAGCAAGGCAAAGGCTCCATGAAATTTAAATGTTTTTAATTTTATGTTTAAAAATCTTCGTTGGAATTGCTAGGAATTAGTAATAGAGTTTCAATAAGTTATCTTAGGGATATTTGGAAGAGACATAAACCGGATTTTCTAATTCTTTCAGAAACTAAGAACAATATTTGTTTCATCGAAATAATTCAAATGCATTTGGGTTTTAATATGTTAATTATTGTTGAACCGAATGGTTTAAGTGGTGGTTTAGTTTTATTCTACTCTGATATCTATAATATTGTGTTAAATCATAAAGATAAAAATATGATTGATATACCACTCAATATTAAAGGACAAAAAACTGATCTCACTTTAATCTATGGAGAACAAAACCAAAGTAAAAGAGATTATGTCTGGGAGAGATTAACTCGTATAGGTATTATTCAAAATTCTCTATGGTTAGTCATTGGAGATTTTAACGAATTATCAAGTAACCATGAAAAGCAAGGAGGTTCTTTAAGACATGTGAAATCCTTCATTCCTTTTAATCAAATGATTCAAGATTGCGGCCTTGTAGATTTTCCAAAAATTGCTAACTCATGGTCATGGTGAGGTGTACGGAACAACGACATAGTCCATTGCATCCAAGACAAAGCCTATGGGAATGGAGAATGGCATGAAAATTCTCAATATCGGAAGTGGAGTACCTTGACATGATAGGTTCATATCACAAAGCTATTTTGAGAGGTTTAATGATCAAGATTTTTGACTTCATAAGCAATTCATTTTTTATAAAAGATGGGTTGGTAAAAACTGGTTTCTAAGAAACAATTAAAAGAGCTGGAGGGGTCTACCATGTCGACATAGGATATCATTCATGGGCAAGATTAAGAGATATCGTCGTGAAATTTCCTATAGGAGAAATAGGAATATCCTGTCTAGACGACAGATAATTATGGATTTACAGAAAGCTATTGAGGACTTACAAAAACAGTAACACCAATAATACAAATGAAATTATCAAGGCAAAATTAGACCCAAAACATGCATATGTTGAGGAAGAGGTTTATTGGAAACAAAAGAACATAAATAAATGGATGTAGGAGGGTAATGAGATCACTAGATTCTTTCATGCTTAAACAAAACAGTTGAGAGCAAAAAGCAAAATTATTGGTCTTATGAATAATATTTGGAATTGGGCAACTAAAGACGACGATATTCTTGAAGAAGTTACCTCATATTTCTGCCAACTATTCACTACCAATGGTAGTGTCAATGTTACATTAGATAAGATTGAGTCCAAAATAACAAACTCGGATAATCAATGCTTTTGGGAAATGCCACTGAAGAAGAGGTTAAGAGAGCTCTTTTCATGATGGACCCCGGGAAAACGATGGGACTCGACGGAATGACGGCCTCTCTTTTTCTAGAAGTCATGGGAGGTAATTAAGGAGGATGTGACAACATTAGTTAATGATTTTTTAATATCGGGTTCCTTTGAACAAGGTTTAAACATAACAAATATCTGTCTTATACCTAAGATTTCTAGACCGACCAAGATGATGGAGTTTAGAACTATTAGCCTATGTAATGTCGGTTATAAGATCATCTTCAAATTTCTATGTCTTCTTAAAAAGTTCGTCCAAATCTTATCTCAGAGACTCAATAAGCCTTTGTGGCTTGCAAATTCATCTCGGACAATATTCTGATTGCTCATGAAATGTTTCATGCCATCCGCACTAACAAAGCAATTAAAAGAAATATATGGCTATTAAGACAAAAATGAGCAAAGCCTATGACATGGTCGAGTGAAATTTTGTTGACAATTTATTTTGTAAATGTGGTTTTAGTGATAATTGGACTCGAAGTATCATGCACCGCCTCACTGGTGTAGAGTATTCGGTTCTATTAAAGGGTATACCAAGCGATAAAATAATTCTGCAACGTCGTTTAAGACAAGGTGACCCTTTGCCCCCTTATATTAGTTCTCATTTCCAAGATAAAGAAAGTAGAGCATGATAAGCTAATCACGAGCATCTCCATCGCAAGAGAAAGCCCAAATATTTTATACATCTTTTTCGCTAATGATAGTCTATTTTCCTGCTACTCATATTTAAATATTCTAAAAGAGTATGAAGCAGTGTCAGGACAAAAAATTAATTTTGACAAATCGTCAATCCAATTTGGACATGCTCTACCTCATACCCAAAAACCAGGACTCCGTCGTATTGTTGGAATTAACCAGGTTGGAGGTATTGGTTCCTATTTAGGTCTCCCGAAGAACATAGGTGAGGGCTAAAACTAAAGTTTTTGCCTTTGTGAGAGAGAAACTTCAGGAGAGGATCAACAGTTGGTTTTCAAATTTTTTGTCAAAAGCCGGCAAGGAGGTTTTGATGAAATTTGTATTGACGCTATTACCAACGTATGTTATGTCATGCTATTAATTACCAAAAACCATAGTGATAAGATTAAAGGGTCGACGATCCAGATCCCCCCCAAAAAATTTCAAAATGATAATGAGTACCCAATTATAATAAGATTCGAATTGGATGATTTGAAAGAGAAATTGGAGTTCTTGGTGGTGATTGTTATGGTATGAGTGTAAATTAGGTAGCGAAGAGGAGCTAGAGTTGGAAAATGGTCAAGAGAAAGAGATGATAGAGAGAAGTGTTTAGTCGAAGAACCATCAAAGGATGAACAAGAGAATGTAAGTGAGGCTACAGATGTCATTACTAAACTAGCTACAGAAGGTGAGAACATCAAGAAAGATACTGAATCACCTAGTGCAGACTAGAAAGAAACAACAGAAAGCAAACCAGAGAAATCAGTTACAGAAAAAGAAGCAAAAATTATAGAAACAACACATGTTGTTACAGAGAGCGATGAACAAAAACAACAACAAGCAGAAGTCACAGCCAAAGTAGTTTCTGTTAAGCCAAAGTCAAACGGCATTATGTCAAAGGTGAAACAATCCCTTGTTAAGGAAAAGAAAGCAATCATTGGAAAATCTCCAAGCTCTAAGACTATCACAACTGAAGAAGTCAAAGGAGAAATCCAAGTCAAGTGATTGATAAATTTGTTAAAATTCTCAAGTACAAAGGACAGAAAATGTGTCAATTGTTAATTTTACAAAGGGGAGAAATTGTGTCATTGAATGAACAAGAAGAAGAGAAGAAGAGAGAGTTTGAAAATAGTGAAGGTCACTTGTTCATAACTTCAAGGCCCTTCTTCCCAGCGATAATTACAGACATTCCCAGAAACTTCCCTGCAACAGTTTTGATAATTTTCTCACAGAGTAAAGCACCTCCACGACCTTTGACCAAATCCAAATTCGGATCTACTTTGTCTGCTCCATCAATAGCAAGATCAATTCTCGGATGCGTATCTAACGCAACCGGCGGAATCTCTAGTAATCGTGCTTGCTTTTACGATTTTGATTTTAAACCAAGATAAGAGAGGTTTAGTTTTTAATCGGGTTTATTTTAACTGGGTTATAGTTAGTCTAATTGGATCTCTAATCGGGTTTATAATTGGTTTAATTCGGTCTACGAATAAATTAAATTTAAACACAATTTACTATACCAATTTAACCAACCTTAATCCAAATGGGGGGAAATTAATTTGCAATATATGTGGAGGGGGAATTTGAAATGTCAAACTTCTCGTAGAGTTAATTATAATTAGGCTGGGTACATCTGAATTGTTTTGAAATTTTTTGGGGAGATCTAGATCGTCAACCCTAAGATTAAATTGAGCTATATCTAATTTCTAGTGGTTACACTGAGAAACTTCTAAATATATTCATTGAAAGAATTGGGGAAAATTATGTAAACCCAAATCAAAAGGGAGCCGGTTTGGGTTTTTGGGCCTTGGAGAAATTTAATTATGCACTCTTGGCTAAACAATTATGGAGATTATCAGATTTCCTTGAGTCATTATTTGCAAAAGTGATAAAGCGGAGATATTATAAAAACCAATGTCTTTTGACGGCAAAGGCGATCTCTAATCCGTCATATGGCTGGCGGAGTATCTCCTCAGCCCACTCCCTGGTTAATAAGGGTAGCATTAGAAAGATTGGTGATAGAAAATCAACCATTGTTTGGCATAATCCATGAATTCCAGAAGTTTTACCCCGGCCAGCAAATGGCATAGGTTTGATATTGTCTATGGATCTAACAGTCGATCAATTCATTGATCTCCAATTTGGGACATGGCGCGAGGTTATATTATGACAAGTATTTTGACCCTACTAATGTTCAACTAAGTCTAGGAATCTCTATTCCTTGAAGGCAGAGAGCGGATTATTGAGGTTGGCAGTTTACTAAGACCAGTCGATATACAGTGAACTTTGGTTACCAAACCAAGGAGTCAAATTCATTGTTAGGGGTGGGTTAGTCTAGCCTAAAATTTAAGGCATTATAAGCCAAAGATTGGAAAATAAATTGCCTAAATAAATATGGCAAGCATTATCAAGGTGTACTGCTATCAAGAAGAACCTTAACCACTGAGGCATTAAATGCGACGTTTGATGTTCTCGCTATGATGCAGATACATACACAATAAATCATGTCCTATTTGAATGTCCACTAGCAGTACAAACTTGGGCACTCTCATGTATATCCTATGCGGCTAATGTTTTTCCATGAAACTTTATTTGGTATAATGTGGACTACTTACTCTCATGAATCGTAGATCGAGTAGACATCAAGATTTTTCCATGGCTTATCTGGCATATCTGGAAAGCAATAAATGATCATTGCTTTGTTGATATTGATAATGATCCATGAAATAAAATCCTTTAGGCGGAAGCAGATTACAAAGATTAATCTTTAGCTAGAAGCGAACTGGTGGATACTAGAAAACCCATAGTGATCAATACTCTTTCAAAGTGGTCAACAGTGGCTTCCTCTTCGACAACAAATCCAAACTTCACAAGCTGAATTTGAATTTAGATTGGCAGTTTGTGGTAAATTCAAATTTCACTATGCTCCAGTATTTATGTTATGTATCGGATTTTGTTAATCTAATTATTGACCAAAAAAATTAGCTGAATTTGAAACAAATTTTGAAATTCCTATTTAATTTTCTATATTTTGTTAGATTCCAAAAAAAAAAAAAATTATTCAGTTACCATTTGAACCGAGAGTTTACACCTTCGATTTAATCCAGCACGTGAAGTTTCACTCCAAGCTCTTGAGCCCATTACAAAATAAAAAATGGGCCTAGTAAAGAGTAAGGCCCATTTAACACAATGGAATGTCATTGTTTAAAAATTGAACCGGACTTTAAACCGGTGTTACTTATTGGGTCATTTGGTTGGACTTTGGTTTGAACGGGTATCGATTTACGATGTAAATAAAATCATAAATAACCCAGACCGACTCAATCGTCTTCTTCCCGCAACTTCACAATTTGCTTTCCCAACTCTCCCTTCGAAGGAAGTCCTGTGAAACCCTAGACGTATTGCACGTAAGTCCTACTGATGCAATTCACAGTGATTTCTCGATCTTATGGTCCATAATAATGGAGATCATTGAATTCTATGGTTTCTCTAGTGCTGTTTCGCTTTTGATTTTTTTTTTTTTTATATGATAAACCTCAAGGTTCGTTACTTTTTGATTTAGGTAGAGGGAAAGATGCAAAATCCGAGGATTCCACCGTTTTCGGAAGCAAAGAGAAAGAAGATTTCTACTTCGAAACAATCATTGACCCAATTACCACCAAGAATCGGGAAGAAGGGTTCAACGAGAAGCAAATCGGAGCAGGTTTATGCAGTTTCACATCAACCTGAGATGTCTCCTAATTCGGATTCATCTTTCGGCAACGAGTACAGAGAACTAAGGCACAAATATTTACTGCTAGAAGAAAACAGCTTCGCTTTGGAGAGAGAATTAAAGGAAGCAGAGGATCAAGTTAAAGCACTTGAAGATGAAAAATTTGAGCTCTTGGACAAACTCGTTGTAATGGAAGGTTTAGTTGATCCTTGATTCTAAGCCTAGCTCTTGCCTTGGCCAATTCAATAGTTGTACAAACAAGCTTCCTTAAATAGTAAACTTGTATCTGCGTCTTTAAAGCTAATCCAAACTAACCTTCGTATCTAAAGGCCCTGAACTTGAAGACATAAATTTTGCTACAGTTCTATACTAGTCATTGATGTGGGTTAAAACTCCGTTTTGATTCAGTTTTATGCAAAAATTGCATAACTTTTTGCCAAGGCATACGCTTGATCTCGAGGTTTAGGCAAAACCAGATGCTAATGACTATAAAATATAGTTTGTCGTTGTTTATGCACCACGTGTCCCTCAACCGCATTAGGATGATAGATTACGTGTGGCTGAAAATCAATTCACCTCTTCAGAATCTGTTTTAGACCAAAGTCGAATGCTTTTTTCTTCTTTTTCTTCGTAAGCATATATGGCCGCGTCTCTAACAGCAACTTTTTGTCTGAGTCATGGTGATGAATGTTGCAACCGTTCACCCACCAAGTCACCATTTCCAAGCCATCACCTTGCCGTGAAGAGGAAAGGTCATTCGCTCCAGTTCGGACGTAGTACAGTGAGGAGATGGGTCGTGACGGCAGCGACGGAAGGATCTAGGAAATCTAAAGAAAGTGAACCGTCTTGGGCAAACCCTGACTCGGATGAGCCACCTCCTTGGGCTAGAGATGAAGGTCGTTCTTCTACATCTCAAGAGGGCTTTGAGGTTCCCTTCTATGTTTATCTGCTAGCCTCCGCTATTACTGCCATTGCTGCTGTAAGTTTCTTCTCTCTCACACCCTGTGGCATTTTTTTGCCTATTTATATCAAAATCTTATATGCATTTTTTGATCATTGTAGATTGGTTCTGTTTTCGAGTATTCAAGCAAGAATCCAGTTTTCGGGGTCTTGGATTCAGACAGCATCTTCTATACTCCTGTGCTTGGATTCTTTGCTCTTACTGGAATCCCCACCTCTGTAAGTTCCTGGTCTCTCTCTTTTATGGTTGTTCATTTGATTGTTGTGTGTGTTTCGCAGTTGAAATAATGGGTTTTGGCGTGCAGGTGTTTCTATGGTTGAAATCAGTTGAAGCTGCAAATAAGGAAGCTAAGGAACAAGACAAAAGAGATGGCTTTCTTTAAAACTGTTCTGCGTGTTTCTGCAACTCATACAGTGATTGTTTTACTTCACAACATACTTTGAATATAATTCTGCATTTTTCAAAAGAGCTCGCTTTTGTTGTTCATTACCAGCTAGATTATTTTCTTCTAATTAGTTATCATGTGTCCAGCGAGTAAAATGCTGTAGCTAAATGAGTAAACTAATGTCGAAGTTGGCTGCAAATCAAACATTACCAAGTAAAATGGAGGCATAATGGTTTTATCTTTTATTTGCCTTCAGTAAGATATGGAACAACAAGCCAATCAAAGAGTTCGATATGCCATCAAGGATCATCTTGGGGTTAATATGTCTGAGGCTGATAGTAGTATCACCATCTCTTCAATGTGTTGCTATACAGATCCAACTTGTCGTGGGAAGACAATGCTTAATTTTCTGTTGGTAGGAGACTGAAGTCATAATTATCAGTTGAGTGCTATTTCCTTGACGCTTGAAGAAACTAGGTGAATTGTGCTTGAGAAAAAAGGCTGTTTCCGGGAATGATCACAAACGAGATCATTTGTTTGTTTGATCTGTATGTAATGTGTTGTGTCAAGCTCTTAGCATGAGAGGAAGCAAGAGTAGTATTAAAAAACTAGCTAACACCACTTCCATCCATCCATGAGTCTTATTTTGAATCTCTTATTTTGAGTTTCTTAATCATAAAAAACTAATATTTTAATATAATATATTTTTTTTTATTAAATTCTAACTACAAAAAAAAAAAAACAAATAATAGTAATCCACCTTTTTTTTTTTTGTCAACACACATTAATAAACCATTAAAGGAGTTACATGTCGAAACCAAAAGGTGACTCTCTAGAAAAACGAGCGAGAGCATCAGCCTGATGATTAAGAGCGTGTGGAATTACATGGAGAGAAAAAACACTAAAAAAGGACTTCAACCTGTCAAAATCCTCTTGGTATGGTTGAAAAGCCGGCCAATCTTCTAGGTTGAGAAGTAACTTCAGAGCATCCGAACAATCCGTAGCTAACTCCACTTCTAAAATCTGTGATTGAATTAGTGAGTCCATAGCCCAAAGAATAGTTTCCACCTCCGAGTGCAGTGCCGAAAGATTTCGCCGAATTTGACGTGCCCCCCTACGATCTCCATGTGAAGCGTCCGAAAAACAAATCCA
>OVAX01000945.1:0-59135 GCA_900406405.1 Lepidium africanum | reverse complement strand
TTGGTTTCCGTCGGAAAACCAAAAAAAATTTCCGACGGTATTTGAATCCGTCGGAAATTTTTTTCGGTTTTCCGACGGAAACCGACGGATATTTTAATTAATTTTAAAATAATTAAATCCGTCGGTGNCGACGGATATTTTAATTAATTTTAAAATAATTAAATCCGTCGGTGTCCGTCGGAAAACCGAAAAAAATTTCCGACGGATTCAAATACCGTCGGAAATTTTGTCCGGTTTTCCGACGAAAAAAAATCCGTCGGAAAATCCGTCGGTTTAAAGCTCCTTTTCTTGTAGTGTAAGGAGATGTATATATTCACTCTATTCAAAATTTGAAGCTCTTCTCTGGGTCATGCTTAATTTGTTACAGATTACGGAGTGGAATTGGGAACTGACTGTTTGGAATTGAAGAAGATTATTAAATTAATTAGTTATTGAACCAGTTAGTTGTTTTACTCGGTGAATTTCAGTAGCTGGTTTAGTTCTTTATGAACCAAACCCTAAATCTGGTTTTATTATCATCTTTTTCTCTTAAGACAAAGAACGCTTTTCTCTGTAAAACTAATGACACGATTCTAATGAAATTAGATCTTCTTCTTTCTTTTTGTTCGATCTTTCTCGTTTTGTCTCGCCATTAACATGGTATCAAAGCTTGTTGAAGCTCACTTCGACTCACGATTCAATCATTCCTTACCTTCAGCTAATCAAGATTTATTCTCGGAAACTCATTTTTGAGGCTTCTCTTATTTGATTTGGCTATTCCACCGAGTCTTTCTTCTCTTAATCGGTTATTCTACAAATCTCTTTAGTTTCTATTAGGTTATTCTACATAATTTCTTCAACAATGGTTACTCTTAGGAAAGCTAAGCAATATCCATTTAAATGTTCATCGGTAAGACAACAGAGAGAAAGATCGAAGATATCTTCAACTCCAAAAAGTTCTCTTGATCTCATCGAAGATAACTCTGAAACAAATCAACAAAACAAGAATTTGTTAGAATTTGCAGAAATAAATAGAGAGAATGGTTTGTATTTGATTGAGAGAGACTGGAGAACAAAGAGATTGAGAGTTTGTGAGATTTGGAGATTTAGTAACCAAGAATTTAGAGAGATTAGAGATGCCATATGGCTGAGAATAAGATTGTAAAGAAAGTGAGATTATGTTTTCTTAGGATTTACAATTGGGGTTTATAATGAATCTATAGATTAAGGGAAGAAAACCCTAGCCTCTACATACATACATTATCAAATATGAGTTTATATACACATGTGACTCAATATTACTCTAAAAGGAAACCTTTTGAATCTCCTCTTGAAAGGAGGAGGAAGAAAATCCTCCATTTGTCTCAATGGTCATGTGGGCTGAAAGTGAGCATGTGACTTTTGTTGGTTTCCCGTCTTAACAAAACTACATTTCTTTCCTTGCTAACTCCATGCGGACCAACCAATTGTTAACTGATCCGATTCCACTTCATTCCTTGTTGCACAATTAATTGCTTGAGTTCCACACATAACTCCTTTAGCTTAGTCACCCTCGACCTTGTACGAAATGACTTACTTCTCCTTTCCGAGTGTAACTTGTGCCTCACACTTCATTGTTCAGTTTAACACTTTCCCTCAAGCTTGAATCCATAATGTGATTTATTAAGATCAAGCTTGAAAGTTGTAAATCCCCACCTCATTAAAAACCTTAGTGGAAAACCCATTTAGGATAAACTATAAGGAAAAAAGAGTATGGATCATGGTCACGGCTTAGACATATCAAGTCCAAGAGGCTGAGACAAATTCACACACTTGAGCTTGTTCCACCTTCTTCAAATATGCATTGAACCACCATGAAGACCTTCGACCTTGCTTCAGCCTTGGCTTCATTCCCTCTAATACTCCCCCTCAAGCTTAGGCTGCAAGGCAATCCAAAGGTCAAGCTTGAAAGCAGCAAACACATTTTGAGAGGCTCCCCTCTCGATCTACACTCCTTAGCAAAGCATCTTCAATGGCTCCATCTTAAAAAAATCCATCTTTGACATTCCCGTAGTTTCAACTCTTTACGATATTATGGATCACTTTATCTAGGGTAACACTCAAAAGAGACACAAACATTAGTTAATCACGCAAAACCCCTCCAGCAGTGGCCAAACCTGGATTCCCGCAAGATGCACCATCAGAATTTACCTTCCACCAATCATTCTCCGTGGGGGACCATGAGATTTTTCTTTCCCTTCCCATAGAACCATGAGCAAGAGATCGAGAGTGAACAAGCACCTGAGAAACCTCTTTACAAAGATCTCAAAGAGAGCGTAATTATCACGATACTTACTCGGATTGTCAAAGACAAACCTACATCTCCACTTCCAACACTACCAAATACCCATTGCAAAAACCGTCGACCATGGACTTCGTGCCACTAATGAATCCTCGTTCATGTTTGTAAACAACCATTCAAGAATTGACTCCAAGAAAAAGACCCGGCACTTACGGGGTGGAACCAGCTGATTCCATATTCCCATAGCCGCTAGGCAATCACGTAGCACATGAGTAATCGATCCTTCACCGCCATTGCAAACCGCACAAACACCTGATTGTGATAAGTGTCTCTTATAACGCTCCAGATTTGTCATAATACACTGGTGAGAGATAAGCCATAAGAATACTCTTACTCTATCCGGTACTCGAACGTGCCAGTGTTTATCATAAAAGCGAGACATCCTTTGATGAGAAGAGAAGAGTTTGTTAATAATCGATATGTTGAGCTCACCGAAAAACATCCATTAGATGTACCAATCCAAGAAATTCGATCCTTCGCACTTGTGAATCTGTCAAGCACCACGGATTTAAGTTTCAAAATAATATTCGAAACCAAAAACGGAGCAATGTGATCTAGCTTCCATTCCTGATACATTATCCCATAGCTCACTAGCACATAGTCTCAAAAAAAACTTCAAGATAGGGACGTTAGCCATCTGCATCAGAGAGACATCAAACAGTCACTTGTCCGACTAGAAACGTAGCTCTTGACCATCACCTATCATCACGTAACCCATGATGGAGGCTTTTTTCTCACATAATTAATCTTCTAGATCGTTCAGTTACATTACCTACAAGTTTGGTTATGAAAGTTTCAGCTGTATGAGAGGTTAAATTGACATATTAGCCTTCGTTAAAGAATATGTTGTACATTTCAAAATTTTCGCTTGAGCTTGCTTAGTGTTAGTCAACTAACTAAAGATCAAAGTTATAAATTGATTTTTGATGTCATACAGAAGCCTATCAAAGGACAACTGATTGGTCATGGTGATGGGATCTCCAATCTCCATGTTTTAGAAAAAGTTCTTTTATATATAATTTGTTTCATTATTCGACTTTCTTTACCAATAGTGTAGTTGATATGGCTTTGTGACATAAAATTATTTCATCTTTCTGACTCTAAGTTTTATTCTATTGTTGCTTTACTTCGAACAAAAGAAAGGAATAAATAATCTTTTCACTACTGTATTTGTCCGATTGGAAAGTAAAAACGTCTTCGTCTCCAATTCTAAATGATGATTGGGGATCATGCAAAGACACATGAAGGTATACTTCATGTTTTTACATGTTCCTAGGACATTCTTTAATATCCTGAAAATTAAAGAAGCATCCCGCAATTTCATCATCTTTTGCTGAATCAAAATATAAGTCTATGAGATTTGATGTTAAAGTGGTCGAATGGTTGGTCAATTTACTTAATGAGTTTCATGTACATCAGCCAAGATCTCTAGCTTTTTATTATGATGCAATGACAACCACTCACATTGCAAATAATCTAGTTTTTCATGAGAGAAGTAAACATTTTGAAATAGACGACCATAAAGTTAAAGAGAAGACTTTGGAAGGTTTAATCAAGCCCTTAAATGTCAAATCTAAAGACAACATTGCAGACTTACTCACAAAGTCTGTATTTCCATCTCGGTTTCACAGTTGAGTTAGCAAGATGGCATTGTTTTCAATGTACATGCCATCTTGAGAGTGGTATCAAAGATTTTGAGTCTTTGAGTTTTTATTGAGCCATTGGTTCACAAATCAATTAAGTCTATTTGTTTATTCTAAACTGGTTGTATACAATAAACTTAAGAAAGATGTAATTCATTATTTGATGAAAGTAATAAAGTCTATTAGTTTCTCGTTTTACGACTTCATCGCCTTCATATTTACTCTTCCTCTTATTCTTTTGTAAATTCATCCATGATTATATTCTCAAATTCATTTGATAATCGCGTATTTGAGTGTCTCCATCATCACCTAATAAGATAAAACTATGTACCTATGTATCTTCATCATAAGATAATAACTCTCTTTGCAAAAGACATTCTTTTCTTTAAGTGGTGATTCAATTTATTGAGATACTGAAAAAGATAAGATATTATTATTGTTTTTAATGTAAGCATTGTTAATGCTATCACTGTTTTATACATATCAACTTACTTTGAAAAAATTGCTTGGGATTTGTAATGTATATATTGCCAATATCTTCGCCATTATAATCGAGAAGTGTTTACGATTATGCGTGTTTACGAATAAAAATTTGCCAATACCTATACTATTTGCGTGGTCCATAAAATAAGTTAATCAAAAGGAAAAATATTAAGTCATTTAGAATCAGTCATATTTCAAAAGTTCTAGCGATTCCATGTAACACAAAAAGTAAACAATTTACAGAGCTGACCAAGTCAAAATCGTAATTGGGAATAAAGTTTAGAAACATCATGAAGAGTGAAATTTTTTTGAAGTGGAAACATTTTTTTTTTTAGCAAATGTTTCATTGTTGAAAAGAATAAGGAAGTAGAGTGAAATTTTTTTGAAGTGGAAACATTTTTTTTTTTAGCAAATGTTTCATTGTTGAAAAGAATTAAGGAAATAGAGAAAGTAGAAACAGAGCCGGTCCAACAATTTCGAGGGTTTTGTTCGAAACTAAATTTTTTTTTCTTGATTTCAAGCAAAAGAAACACCAATTCAAAAGTATATGAAACATTTAATTAAACCAAACAAAAACTGAAAAAAAATAGAAATAATCTCAATTACAAGTTAACCCACAATTTTAGTTAAGTTATTTTTTTACTAAATATAATTATTTTTGCATTATTTCTTATTTTTTCTTAATAAGATAAAAAAGTTTGAACATTGAACAAATGAAAAAGCCTAAGAAAATTATAATTTTAATTGAAAACTTTATATAAAATGAGAATCACATACTACAACAAACTTTAAAATAAGAATTACATTAATATAAGAGGGGAGATCAATAATTTTTTTAACTTAAAAAAACTTATTAACACTAAAACTTTTAGATCGTAAGATTTATTGGCTCTAAAATTTAAGAGCCCTAATAATTCGCTCCACTTATGTCACGAACCAGCTCTGAGTAGAAATTGTGGGAAAAAATTTATTTATTTATATTTGTTAGTTAGTGTTTTGTGATTGTTGGTCTAATGACACAATTTGACGAATTTATCGGAAAAATGACATATGTATAGAGCAAATTAAGTAGATAGCATAATTCCCTAAACCCTAAACCCTTCTATATTATATGTTTAGTTTCATTTTGGGTTAAATGGTAACTACGAAATTATACTGAATGCGGAATTTGGCAGAATTTTTTTTTATTTTTTATGCGAAATCTTGCGGAATTATTTAAAATCAAATGGTAACAGCTGAATTCGACTGAATGTGGAATTTGGCAGAATTCCTTTTTAACAATTAAATTGACAAAAATTAATTCATAGTCAAAGTCTGCCCTTAGAATTTTGTTTAATCTACTTATGGTAGTGGGTTAAACTTTTGATACTAGATTTATATACCCAAAAAATTAGAATTCGAGCTAAACTGAGTCCGAGCAAAAAAAAGTGAAATATAACAATACATGTACAATATTATTCATAGTTTATAATTTATTTAAAATATTTTTATTGAAAGATATAAAAAAAACTAATCGAGTGAATCATATTAATATTTAATATATATATATATATATAAATATATATATAAATGAAGAATAAAACCCGATACATAAACAATACCGAATCAATATTAAACCAAAACTTTTTGGTACTTAAAAATGAGTTATCTATCTGAAAAAAATATAAATATAAATACAATATGTATGTATATGTTATATAATTTAACTTCAACTAATGGATTATTCCATATAAATACGACAGAAGAAAGGATCCCTAATTATAAATACTATAAACAATACAGTATATATTAAATGACTTATTTTGAACGAATGTGTCACTAAAGTTTGTTTTTTATTTATAACTCACTAGAATATTATTTAATTATTAATTAAAGTATATAATGATGGAGGAATCGACTAATTTTTGACTGGTAACTGAAGATGAAATGGAATAGTTGAGGAATTGAACAATTCTACAAATTGTTCAATTACCGGTTAGGCCTTTATATTTGATCTGAAATTAGGAAACGAATAAACGGTAGTGACGTGGCAGAAAGCATTGGTGAGTAAGTCAATACGCTACATATGGAAAGCTGACCTATCGTTGTAGCATTTTCAGAGATACTACTTATTGTAGATAACCATCTATAACATAACCTATAGATTAATTAATTCAAAATTCAAATTGTTGTGTCATTGAGTATTATAATAAGATAGAAGACCATTACTGGAAATAGAAATCTACAATTACTGATAATGTATGAAGAAGAAGACAGTGAATTCACTTGGGGTAGTAACCACACATGGCTAATGTGTTCTTACTGTACTTTCCAGTGGAATATAATATTATTTATGATAAATATATACTATATATTAATTATTTCTATTCATAATACATTTGTAGCAGTGTTCAAAAATACGCGATACGCTAGTCGTACAGAAAATCACCGTATAAACCACCGTATAGTATATAGCTATATATATGGTCGTTTATGCGGGGATCATACGGTGAATATCTTTTTAAAGAAAATAATAATAATTCATAATATGTACTATGAAAAATTAAAAATAAATGCAAACTAAAAACTCCAAATCTAAAAAATAAACTAAAAAAAAATATTAGTCCTCATATAAATTATAATACTCTCTAAAATGCAATGTCAATAATAAAAGTTACACAGTTTAACTCTCAAACTCGTATTATTCTATTCCATATAGTTCTAATTTTTTAACACATGATCATCATCAGACTCAAACTTAAAATTACAAATTTTTGCTTCATCATCAAATACGAAGTCATCTTCATATAACTTTCTTACTACACTCGAAAAAAAAATTGCTATTATTTTATAATTTATTTACAAAACGACATAGTTTTATCAAGAAGCTTTTTCTATTTTAAAAAATATGTAAACTGTATATACGTTGTATATACATCTTATATACAGCCGTATTGTCTTCCATCGTATAACTATACTGTATAATATAAATACAGTATGCTTCCTCATCGTACAATTTTAGAACACTGATTTGTAGTAAATCTTAGATCGGTTGCTAAATCTATGGATTGGATATCAATGTCTAAGATATTATGAAATTAATTACACGAGGATGACGTCGATAATGCTAGACTTGTAGTTGGTGAGTGGGTTGAAGTAGACAATGGCAGCTGGTACATTGACTCACACGAGGGGGTGAGTGGGAACTACGTTTACTTATTCGATGACATGACTCTATCCGGCTTGTTAAAATAGGTGAAAACAAGACTTGGAAGAACAAACAAAGACTTGTCAATAAAGCTATCTTACCAGTTTCCAGAGTGGTTGTCCTTAGACGAGGGAGAAGATGCATAACCTAGTGTTATTAATAAAAATGAAAACGTAGATGTTGAGATCTACATGAGGGTGCGAAGGGATGTTGAAGAAGTTAATCTATATGTCTCGGTCGAGGAACTGCCTCCCATAACAAGTCACATTCCAAGTGTCCCAGATAGAACACCATATGTTGTTCCAAATCCGCTCGACTTCGTATAATAGGTGAGGAAACAGACGAGTCTGTTAGTAATCCACCGCTGACCATTGGTGAGGATGATGTAATGAATACACTGTGCCCTAACAGTTTCATCAAAAATTTGATGGTATCCATTCCGGCTGTAGAGAGTCTCACTATATACGAATACATCGTAAGATATAGAAATTCTACTCGAAATGAACATGCTATGTCACATATTATGGAAGTATGGTAATCGATAATTATATTAGATGTATAGGAGGTGAATATATACACGGTACAAGATCTTTGTACAAGGAAATAAGATCATTTACATATAATTACAACGGTTCCTTCCTTATCTCTATCACGCCCCCTCAAGACGGACGGCGAGAGGAAAGTCCAATCTTGAAGGATCGAGTTCGAAACCTGGTATGTGGTAGGGGCTTCATGAGTGCATCCGCAAGCTGATCGGCAGATGAGATATGTGCAACTCGGAGTTGGCCACTCTGTACAAACTGACGGACAAAATGAAAATTCAATGCTATGTGTTTCATTCAAGAGTGAAACACAGGATTGGCTGCCAAGTAAGTGACGCCAATGTTGTCACAGTAGATCGTTGGTGTGGTGGTGATTGTGATTCCAAGTTCCAGAAGGAGGGAGGAGATCCAACACAATTCAGCAGTGGCAAAGGATAAGGCACGATATTCTGCCTCGGTGGAAGATCGAACGATACCAGTTTGTTTCTTGGATGACCAAGCAATGGGGTGACTACCAAGGTAGACGAGGTAGGCGCTAGTGGATGTGTAGTCATCTTTGTTTCAAGCCCAATCAGCATCAGTGAAGGCATGAAGGGATGGTGTGTTGTCGGCTCGCATAAACAGACCTTGTGATTGTGTACCAGAGAGATAGTGTAGTACTCGTTTCATGGCAGTCCAATGTTCTGTGGTAGGGCGATGCATGAACTGAGCCAGTTTGTTCACAGAGAAGGAAATGTCTGGTTGTGTGAGGGAGATATACTAAAGACTTCCTACTATGGTGCGGAATTCGGGGGCATCAAGAAGCGGGTTTCCAGCGAGTAAAGTTAAGGTGGAATTGGCATCCATTGGTGTGGCAACAGGCTTGGATTCAGTCATCTTTGCCTTGTGTAGTAAATCTGCAATGTAACGATTTTGTGTTAGTAACAAGCCATCTTTTGAGCGAGTGACTTCAATCCCTAGAAAGTAAGAGAGATCACCCAAATCCTTTAAAGAAAAACGATTAGATAAAGAAGAAATAAATTGAGAAATGGAATTAGAATCGTTGCCCGTGATAACGATGTCATCGACATAGACAAGCATGTAAAGGATAACACCATTCTGATTGTATATAAATAGAGAGGTATCAGCCATCGAGTTCTTGACACCCCGGAGTGAAGAAGGAAGTCACGAAGCTCATTGTACCAAGCTCGGGGAGCTTGTTTGAGTCCGTAAATGGCCTTGTGCAAACGATATATGGCTGTGGGGTTGTCTTTTTCTTGAAAACCAGGTGGTTGTGTCATGAAAACCTCTTCTTTGAGTCGCCCTTGAAGAAAAGCGTTATTGACATCAAGTTGGCGAAGAGGCCACGAGCGTGTCACGACTGTACTAAGAACTATTCGGATTGTAGCTGCTTTGACCACAGGACTGAACATGTCTTCATAGTCAATCCCAGGTCATTGATTGTATCCTTTTGCCACCAAACGTGCCTTGTGTTGGTCAATTGTGCCATCGGGTTTGAGTTTAATTGTGAACACCCACCTGCAACCAACAATATTAGAAACATTAGTATGGTTTTCTAGATCCCAAGTATGATTACGGAATTGAGAGTTGATTTCATCTGTAATGGCTTTGCGCCAATGTGGTATCTTGAGTGCTTTTGCGGCTGTTCGAGGGAGAAATCCAGGCTCATGAGCTACGGTGGTGTGAAGATTGAGCTTTTCTGGTGGTTTCTTGATATGGTTGCTACGGCGAGGAGATGGTGCGTGCAGAGAAACAGGTTGCTCTGCAACGGTTGGCTCAAGTGAAGCTGATGTTATATGCTGCGAGTCTTCGTGAGTGGAGGATGAACTTGGTTTAGTTTGTGCTGAAGGTGAACAAGAAGGGGACGTTGATGGCGTTGGTTCCTGCTGAGATAGAGGATGTAGGAGTAAGGGAGGCGTTGAGTGTTGTTGTTGAACAATTGTTGTGTTAGATAATTGTTGTGCTGGTGTGTCTGTGGCTGCAGTAGTGGTGAATGAAGTAACAATTATAGCGGATGGGTACGAGACTGATTGTCTGTCAGATTCTGTAGATGTAGGAGTGCTTTGAATTGGAGCAGCTATGGCGAAGGGAAAAACAGTTTCATGGAATGTAACATGCCGAGAAGTATGGATCCTAGAGGTGGTCCTGTCAAGACAAAGACAAGCACTTTGGGTGATAGAATACCCGAGGAACACACATGGTGTTGATCGAGCATCTAGCTTGTTAGTGGAATACGGTTTTAGCCAAGGAAAACATAAGCAACCAAAAACTCGTAATTTTTGAAAATTCGGTGGAATTCCAAATAAAGCTTGAAAAGGATTCTGAAAATCAAGAGTTGGCGTAGGCATTCTATTAATAAGATAGACTGATGTACCAAACGCATAAGTCTAATAGGACTTTGGTAATGAGGCGTGTGACATAAGAGCTAAGCCCATCTCAACAATGTGCCGATGATGTCTCTCAGCAATGCCATTGTGCTCTGGCGTGTGGGGAGGGCTGGTCATATGAGCAATGCCGTGAGACGCAAGAAAGCTGCAAAGACCAATGTACTCTCCTCCATTGTCACTATATAGCGTGCGTATCTTGGTTTGAAACCTGTTCTCAACCAAATCTTAAACGTTTCAAAAGTGTTAAAAAATGATATTTTTGTTTTAACGGATATAACCATGTATAACGAGTGAAATGATCAACAAAGATGACATAATATTTAAAACCATCAATTGAAAGTAAAGGAGAAGTCCAAACATCAGAGAACACAATATCAAAAGGACAAGTAGATGTTAAAGTCGAAACAGAGAAACGTAACTTATGCATTTTATTAATCGAACAAGCATTGCAAGGATGAACCATCAAGGTATTTGTGGAAATAGGTAAATGAAAATTTGAAACTATCTTTTAAAGAATAGGTAAAGTTGGATGTCCTAAACGAGAGTGCCAATCAGACAAACAAGTTTTTATTGTAGAAGCAAAAGCTAAAGAGGGAGGTTTGGAAGTAGAGAGTGTTGGCCACTCGTACGTGCCATCCTTAATTTTGCCTTCCAGACGAAGAGCTCCCATTTGTAAATCCCGTACCTAGAAATATGTTGGAGTGAATGTGACAGACACACCGTTGTTATACATAATTGAAACACATAAATAAGATTCTTGTCTAGAGATGGAACACACAGAACATTGTTAACTAAAAAAGGACGAGTATAAGAGGGAAAAGAAAGGGAACCCGAGTGTGTTATTGGTAATGCAGAGCCATCACCAAGTAGCACATCGTCCCCACCACCGTATGGATTATGAGCTGCAAGATTACCAAGGTCAGAAGTCATGTGGTGCGATGCTCCGGAGTCAACAAGCCAAGTGGAGGAGTCGGAGAGCATGGCTGCATTGGCATGTGGTCGCCAAGTGTTTGGTGTTTGTTGCCACGGCTGTAACTAAAAATTTTGTTGTTGCGGATTTCCTGGCCATGGAGCAGCTGCAGTACCATAGACAATTTGGAATTTCGGACAGTATTTGGCATTGTGCCCTTGTACCCCACATACTTGGCACTTACCCAGGTATGGTCTGCGATTAGATGTGGAGTTGTTCTGTCCGTATGGACGAGGAGCGTTGTCGGTGTTGCTGTTATAGGAGCGTGAGTTGCTGTTGTTGTTGTTGCGTTGCTGGTGGCGAGAACGGGTATCAGCCGCATTAGCAACAATTGGAGATGGAGACGCTGACTCGGTAAGCATGGATTCTCTATTGATAAGACGTTCGAAGAGTTCGGTGTAGGAAATAGTATGGTCACGACCATTGATGGCATCTATCTCTGGCTTGTATTCCTCAGGGAGGCCAGCAAGGATTTGTTCTACCAAATCTTCATTATCAAGGGGTTTGCCAAGCAAGGCAAGATCATCAGCCTTAGCTTTCATCATATGGAGGTAATCAGCGATGGTCTTTGTGCCCTTCACGCAGGTACGGATCTGGTACTTCAGTTGACGAATGTGACCTCGGGTGGGATTGCCAAACGCCGCAGTGAGATTGTCCCTTCTTTCGTGGTGGTGGCTGTGGAGACTACAGATTGGACTGATTGAGATATAGTCCTAATAATTGAGCTATATAATAGGCGATCCTGACGGCGCCACGGAGCATAATCCGGATTAGGCAACGATTGGCCATCAACAATGATCGTGGGTGAAGGCATGGCTGGTGTTTCATCAATGAATTGTTGAAGTTCATGGCCTTTGAGCAAGGCTCTAACTTGTCTAGACCACATTAGATAATTTTGAGTAGTGAGTTTATTAACACTCAGACATGTTAACTGACAGAAGAGTTGTTTTTGGATTTGCAGAGTCGAAAACAAAGACAATCTCAGCAGTGGAATCTTGAGACATCGTGAATTAACAAGAGAAAACAGAATTAAGAGACAAAGAGAGTGGAAAAGACAAATCAGTGAAAAAAAAAGAAGAAAAAAAAAAGTTTAAGCTTGTAAAGGAAGAAGAAGAGCAGTAGCAGTGGAGAAGAAAGAGAGAAGGGAATAGATTAAACCTATTTTGGCTCTGATACCATATGGAAGTATGGTAATCGATAATTATATTAGATGTATAGGAGGTGAGAGTATATACACGGTAGAAGATCTTTGTACCAGGAAATAAGATCATTTACATATAATTACAATGGTTCCTTCCTTATCTATATCACATATCATTTCTACAAACGTTGAGCCGACAACTGTAAACCAACCGACTGCTGTGGACAAAGGTAAAAAAATACAAATTAGCCAACATAAAAGGAAACGCCCTGTCTCCAGGTTCGTATTAGGTGCATCTTTCCGGAAACGTTTGAATTTCTCTGATTCAAATAGCGATAACGAACCATCGAAAAGTGAAGATGTAGAGAAGCATCGGGCATGCCACACCACAGTTTTCAACGAGAGGTCTCTTCTCAAGCTTGATGAGATAGTTAATGACTAAAACTCTGACCCGATTTTGTTTTGGAGGGATCCTCGTCTTGTTCTCAATGACAAGTGTAAACAAAGTATATCGAGAGAGGCGAAAAAGAGTTATGGTAATATTATTTATATAGCAATTACATATGTTTAATCTAGCATATAGATTAATTCGGCATATGTAGTGTTGTCTATGTTCTATATACATATACTAAATATATATATATTTAAATGCAAGTAATAGGTTGTATTGAGATCGTAGTCAAACATAGTATATACAATATTAGATATAGATTTCAGAACAAAAAACCTTATTAGTAATACTATTTGTATAGAAATGATATATGACTGTGTGTGGTAATATATTTTGTAGCCATTGATGTCGCCATGTTTGATGTGAACTACGAAGAAGATAATCTATATGTGGAGTGAGTTTTCAAGTCTAAAGTTGAGTGTAGGGTTCCCTGGGCATAATAACCGGAACCGAAAAATCGAACCGAACCGACCCGAAAATTTTGGTTTGGTTTGGTTCGATTCCTAAAAAAGAACCGATCGGTTCCATTTTTTTAAGTAATTTTGGTTTTCGGTTCGGTTCGGTTTGGTATTAGTTTTTAAAAAGAACCGTTTGGTTCCAATTTTTAGGTAATTCGGTTCTCGGTTCGGTTCGGTTCCAAGAACCGAAAGTTACCAAATTGGAACCAAAAATAGTTAGTACTAAAATATTTTTGGTTATTTATTTGGTTACTTTTGAAGTACTTTTGGCTACTTTTTGAAAAAAGTAACCATTTGGAACCGAATTAATTTTATTTTAGTACTAATTCGGTTCCACTTTTTTGGAACCGGAACCGAACCGAACCGAAACCAAACCGAATTAAATAGGTACCCATTGGTTACCATATTTTCATAACCAAAAAAACCGAAACCGAACCGAACCGAATTTTTGTTAGTACATATTGGTTACCACTTTTTGGAACCAGAAAACCAAAAAAACTGACCCGAACCGAACCGAAGAACCGAATGCCCAGGCCTAGTTAAGATTGCTATCTATGCTATCAACCAAAAATTCATTTGTGTACCGACTGATCCAATCCAATGTTTCTTACTCTAATATGTATATCCTCTCACTGTCCTTCGAGGGTGTATTCTGCTTGTGTAGATAGCAGTAGAAACTTCCAGATTCACCAAGCGAATCTAAACCATACATGCCATGTAGATGATAGGCGTAATCACCACAAATTAGCAACCACCCAAGTGATTTGGGAGATAATGCAAGCCAAGCTTCTTGGAATTAAGAGGGGGCCAAATGTGGGAGAGATCCAAAAGCGTTTGTTGGATGATTTCCATGTCAGTGTGTCATATTGGAAGGGATGGAGAGCAAGAGAATTTGCAATGGAAAGCTCGTATGGTTCATTTTCTGGTAGTTATACTTTATTACATGTATACCATTCGTTGTTCGAAAACGCAAATCCTGGGAGCTTATATTTCTTAGAGCTGGCTGATGAATCTGAAAGTGTCAAACGATTTAAGTATAATTTCATAGCATTTGGTGCCTCAATTAAAGGATATAAATTTATACGGAAAGTAATTGTATTGGATGGAACCACTCTGAAAACTCGATTTGGTGGTTGCCTACTATCCGCCTATTGCCAAGATTGCAATTTCCAAATCTTTCCACTTGCTTTCAGTATTGTTAATAGTGAGAACGACGATTCTTGGGAATGGTTCTTGCAGAGACTATTATAATAAAATTGTAGCAATACGATTCTCCGTATATTTGTAGTAATATAATAAAAATTTTAAATCTCTTAATTTGTTTTGATTGGTCAATTTTTTTTAACTAATTAATTTTTCTTTTTTTTAAGATAAGATTTTAGTTATTTGTTTTAATTCGATTTCAATAAAAACATACAATTAAAATGTAAACTTTAACCAATTAAGATTTAATTTTTGTTGGCTTTAAAAGGAGTCTCTACCCAATTAATAGTTGAATTTTGTTTGTTATAAAAAGAAACTTTAACCAATTAAGATTTGATTTTTGTTGGTTTAAAAAGAAATCTCTAATAAATTAAGATTTGATTTTCGTTGGTTTAATGTACGTTATTAATAATTTATTTATTTGAATATTTTTAAAATGATTAAGAATTTTTCTAATCTCTATATATAATAAAACCATAACGTTAACAGATTCATATCTTTTATAATAATAAAAACAATTTTTTATGTTTTATTAGATTTGATAATATTTCTTAACTGATTATTATTATTATCTTTTGATAAGATTTGATAAGATTCTTTAACTGATTATCAACATAATATTATTAGTTTTTTTATAATTTAAATATATAAAAATTTGTTTTAACTTAAATATATAAAAATATAATAATATCTTATATAATAAAACGTAACATTAACTTAAACACCGTGTTATATTAGTCTATTTTAGTATAGGAATTATTGTAACAAATTTGTTATTAGGAAGACATTTCAAGAGGAATTTTAAGAAATGCCCTTTTGATATGCCCATTTTCAAAAAGTACCCTCTCATGCATATTTCTCTTTCTCAATTTCCAAAGGAAATGGTAAGTTTTGAAAATGGACATGTCAAAAAGGACATTTTTGATGATATGCCCATTTTGAAAAAGTGCTGATACAAGGTTAATTGTACCGATTTAACCTCTCGTGCGCATCGTATCGATGTAGCACTTAAGGATCGAATTCACGAGGACCAATGGTTACACTATCAATCTTTAGACAAAACTAGAGCTAAGACAAAATAAATAAAGATGAAAACTAAAACAAACTAGGATTAAACGATATGAATGGTTGATCATGATATAGCAGGTCGATCATCAGGTCGAGCGCATCTTCTGGTGGCGTCTTTTCTCGGCCAGAATGACATATCTTCCGTAAAATCATCATATCTTTCTAACCGTTTGTCCAATTTCCCTCAAACCACCTCCAAATGAAATCTAACTCGTGTGGATATCCTGTATCCAAATTTCAGCTCGATCCAACGGTGGGAAGTCTTTCAATAAAGCCTAACTTTTGACGTTTCTGCAGGATTCTACATTCTTTATGCTTGTTTTCACTCAAAACACCTCATCTTCTCCAAATGTGCCCTATGACCTGAAAAGACTCTAAAACGGACTACGTAAAAGACTCTAAAACACATACTTTGACTTAAGAAAACCTTGGAAAACAAGGGTTAAAAATCGATAAAAACACAGTATATGAATTTCCCCAGACTTAGAACCAAGAAAGAGAAAAAGTTTGAAAGTGTTGGAAGTCCTTTCCCCCTCCCCCAAACTTAGCTTCTTGCTTGTCCTCAAGCAAGCACAGACTGAAAAGAGGTTTGAAAACGCGGGAACTCCTTCTGTCCTAAGGACACCACCAAAAACATTCCATTTAGTAAGCCACATGAAAACATACCTAATAGAATCGAGACCACCTTGTACTCCCTCAGACTTTACATCTATCCCAAGCAAACTCCACAATCCAAATAAGCAATTCGAATGCACCACACCGACTTCCTAAAGTATCTAAGTGTGGTCTCATCGAGGGGATATCGATCAAAGGACACATGGATTCCTCTTCAGCCTAAATACTATCTTTCCTATGGTTCTTTTCCTCTCATTTCATTCACCTTGCAGCCGAAGTCTCTCTACTTTTCTAGGGTATCATTTTTTTTATCGACTACTTTCTTTGGTAACTCAAAGGATGTAAGAAAGAGTAGCTTCATTGGGGTCCCCCTCGGTAAGCAACAATACTTGAGTGAAAGGTTACGTCATTGGAGTTATCCTCAGATCACCAAATTCACTCAAATATGAGCAGTGTCATTAAGGGACTTTTACCCTCAGCTACTACAATGTACAACTTTGTTGTGTAGTTACTTTCAGAATTAAGCACGAATGTTTGAAATGATTAAGAGAGGGGAACCATACTCACACAGATAAGTCTTTCAGGACTAAAGAGAGGAACATGATCCGATGTATACCAAACCCCTTGACAAGAAGATTAAGTCAGGTTAGGGGTGAAGTCGGTATGAGATTCTTCGAATACCCGAAAGGATATGAGTAACGTTGAGAAGTCGGTATGAGATCTATGACTAGGGTTTTCCAATAGTCATAGATCTCTTGGAGCTTGAATCAATGGTCACTTAAGTTCCTGAAAATGTTGTTATTCCTCGGAAAATCATAGTTCCATACAACGGTTTTGACTCAAAAACTGACTCAAGAAAAATAACAAAAAGACTCAAAAAGAAAACACAAGAAAACAACGTGTTAGTCACCACAAGTATACTCCCCCAAACTTACTTCACACCATCTCGGTGTGAAAATAAATCTGAAAGAAGTACAACTTATACAAAAATATCATAGGAACATAGAGAGAGACAATGGAGAATTGAAACGAACCTGAGCATTTGGATTGATCAATCACTAGGAGGAACGATCGATCACAAGTGCTCAGAGATCTGAATTTCCACCTGAAGACTGCCCGGTTCGAGATTGGAAGATATCCTGACCTTTTTTGTGGGCTTACGTTCACCTACTCGAACCATTCTCTGTGAATCAACAACGAAAGAAAAACAGAGATTTCAGTTTCATCAAAAGGCATGAGAAAATCAAAAATCAAAAATTGGAATGAGATTATTGTGAAATCAATTGCTAAATAATCAACACATACAAACATCCAACAATGCATCAATCATTCAAACATTGTCTCAATTCCAATCCAAAATTCTCAAACATCTCTAAAATTCTCTTTTAACCTAAACATCAAAATCGACTAAAATCTATCTAAAATATGGGTAAATGGAACTCAAAATCATCATATAAGAATGAAAAACATAAGAATTTGCATAATCAATCATGAAAAAGTCGAATTTCATCAAACTCAAATTCCCAAAATTTTGCCGAAAATAAATAGAGGGATAGAGGAAAATAACCTTGCAGACCGGAAAAAAGGTTGAATAATCAGAAAGAGAATGAAAATCCAAATGGGTTAGGCTCAAAAATCACTCAAATATGATTAGAAATGAGGGAGATATGAAGAATTGAAAATCTGAAGTTTTTCTCACAAAAATCGTCTAAGAAGACTTATCTGGCTCGATGATCGATTGATCATGGGCTGAATCGATCGATCAACGAGTATCTTCTCATGATTCTCCTTTCGACGATCGATCAATCACAGCTGTGATGGTCGATCATCTGATCGTGCGTATAAACTCGGTTCTCCGATGATCGATTGATCACTTGAGGAGTGGTCGATCGTGAGGTCGAGTGTATGGCTCTGTGAAGACACAATCTATCGATCATTCTCATGATGGTCGATCACGAGATCGAGCCCTACCTCATGTAGTCACTGATCGATCAATCCCAGCGTTGATCGATCGATCCCAGCGTTGATCGATCGATCACAGTGTCTCAATCAGATTTCTCTTACCTGAAACAGACGAAAACAAAACAAAGAAAATCATAAAAAAGAAAATTGCAGAAAAAGAAAACTACCTACCAGTGAGTTGCCTCCCACTCAGCGCTTGTTTAAAGTCATTAGCTTGACTCTCATGGTGATAGTCATAAGAATCGAAAGGTTGAGCCAATGCACCTTTTGTCCTTCTTCTGTTTTCACAAAAGACAATATACCAAAACAGAAAGGTAATTGCCCATATTGGCAGAACCACGTATTCATCAAAACAAGTTACCACAAGTGCAAAATATTTCCTAAGACATTTCTTAAAGTTCAAACTACTTAGAAAATTAAATGCATTTGATGGAAAGATGAAATCAATCTCAAGATTAGTCGAATTTACTAGAGAGTAGTCGACTTTATTTTGAGACTTACATGATAAATCCAAGCATTCGTCAATCAGCAGGAGGTTACTAGAGAATACCTTTTCAGCACAGGGTAATGAAATTTCCTCAAAATTGTTAATTTCAAGGGTTAAATCACATATACCTTCTTGTTGGCTCTGTGTCTGTTCTTATGTAAGAACACTAGCAACCCAATCCTCATACTCTGATTCGTTGGTAAACACCATCTTGGCAATCTCATCGATTTCTTTGTCATAGTCAATGATGGGGATTACTTCAGCAGCTTGAGCAATCTTGGTCACGTGCATCTCCATAAGTGCACACACCTCTTCATTCTTACTATTGATATCGTTGCTCACCCTCTCAGGTTTTGCATTGATTTCCAACGTAAGTTCCTTATGAAGAAGCTGTTGCAACATATCTATAAGCTCCTCCTTACTAGTTTGATCTTGGGGATATCGTACACGCGTCCTCTCATGATGTAAGTAGTCATTACATAACAGATCATTGCGTGACCGGCTATTACATGACCACCACCACCCAATCGATCTAGGCTCATATCTTATGGTCAATTGCTTGCTTTCATGTTAGCTACACCTGATTCAAAGAAGAAAATAAAAATAAAGAAAAAGTTAGTAAAGAAAATCTTAAACTAAAACTCAATCTTAGATCAAAAGGCAACAAAATTGGTCCCCGGTAACGGCGCCAAAATTGATACAAGGTTAATTGTCCGATTTAACCTCTCGTGCGTATCATATCGATGTAGCACTTAAGGATCGAATCCACGACGACCAATGGTTACACTATCAATCTTTTGACAAAACTAGAGCTAAGACAAAATAAATAAAGATGGAAACTAAACAAAAATAGGATTAAATGATATGGAAACTAATAGCTTAAAATACCAAGTTCAGGGATTTCATCGAGAAAACAGGGAATTCGAACTAAGAAGACTATTCAGGACATTCATTCCAGCAATTCTTGACTAGAACATAAAAGTCTAACAAGCCCACTGTTGTGGCACCTATTACTCTATTTAGCAACCTTGAAAGTATCCTAACTATCGTTGGTCCTAGAGAAGCCAATAGGCTTTACCGAACAGGTTCTAATATCCACAAACAACCTTAACATCAATTTTCGTGGCTAAGGATTGATTGCTCATCTAAAATGGGTCTGATTCTTAACAAGCTTTTGGAATGGTATCAAATCTGGGTTCATAAGCTAGCTAGCTACTTCTAACTTAAGCATTAAACACATCAATATATGGAGAATACACAAGCATAAGCCCTATTTGTTCCTAATTCATTGAATCCCTAAATCCCTAGAAAACCCTAAACTTCATAAGAAACTACTCAGACATAAAACAAAAAACAAGTAAAGAAGAAGAACAGATAAACATAAATAAACTGAATTAAAAGAGCAAAGGGTTTAGAAATCTTCTCCAAAGAGTTGTGGAGGGTGAAATATTCTCCCCAAGGTTACAAAATAAAAGTGGCTATTGAAAAGTAATGAAAGTTAACCTAAAAGTTCTTAGAAACTTATTTAAATAGGCTAAAAACATGTCTGGTACAAAATAAGAAAAATCTGGTATTTTTTGTGAAACTTCGATGATCGGTCAATCAATGAGTTGATCGATCAATCAAGGGGTAGAATGGTCGATCATGATATAGCAGGTCGATCATCAGGTCGAGCGCATCTTCTGGTGGCGTCTTTTCTCGGCCAGAATGACATATCTTTAGTAAAATCATCATATCTTCCTAACTGCTTGTCCGATTTCCCTCAAACTACCTCCAAATGAAAGATAACTCATGTGGCTATCTTGTGTCCAAATTTCAGCTCGATCCAACGTTGGGAAGTCTTTAAAGAAAGCCTAACATCTGACGCTTTTGCAGGATTCTGCATTCCTTATGCTCGTTTTCACTTAAAACACCTCATCTTCTCCAAATGTGCCCTATGACCTGAAAAGACTCTAAAACGGACTACGTAAAAGACTCTAAAACACATAATTTGACTCAAGAAAACCATAGAAAACAAGGATTAAATACCGATAAAAATGCAGTATATCAAGTGCCCCCTTATGCCTATTTATCTTTCTCAATTTCCAAACGAAATGGTAAGTTTTAAAAATGGCATGCCAAAAGGGCATTTTTGAAATTTTCCCTTGTTTTAAGAGTATAAAATGATCATCTTAATAGTTTCATAACGTGTTTGTATTCTAAATTTATTTTATATATTATTTTAATATAGGGATGATTTCAATAATGCTCTCCCTTTACACTCTATAACAAAATTTTCCCTAGACATAATCTGACTTTCAGCGCTACCCCATAACCTAAAACAAAAAAAGACCAAATTACCCTTGTCATTTTTCTTTCTCATACCTTACCAAATTTTTCCACGCGATTTTAAAAGATTTTTACGATTTCAGAAGAATTCCATGTTTCTTCGATTCTCAGATCGAAGTTCGTGTATATGTTTCTTCTTCGATTTTGCACAGTTTTCAAGGTTTTTGGATTTTCATATCGAAGATCTGAAAATCATTTATTCAATCCATAATCTCCTTCAAGTTCAAAAGATTTGAAAGATTTTAAGCTCAATTTCATAAGATTTCAGTCTGGTTAAACTTTTTTTGAGACTTTAAGGTTTCATTCAGGTAAAAAAATTGACTAGTGATCTTGTTCTGATATCTATGATTGGATTTTCGGTAGCAAGAAAATAAAAACTAGCAAGGTCTGCTGTTAAAGATTGCTATAAAATTTTGTTACTTATGGTCAGAGATTTGTCTTAGTGATGTTCTGTTGCCTGTCTAACTATTTCGTATTCATCTTCTCTTATAGGGGAGGAAAATACTCTGAAGATGATGCAAAAGCAGTGCTTCTACAGATCCTCAACGTTGTAGCTTTCTGTTATCTCCAAGGAGTTGTTCATCGAGATCTAAAACCAGAGGTTAACCATACTTTCGTGTTTGTTTTTCCCTTCAAAACCTGAAAGAACACTCTTATCTTAGTTTAGCACTAATCTAAAATTTAAAACTCTTTCATGTTTTAGAATTTCTTGTACACTTCCAAGGAGGAGAATGCTCATTTGAAAGTCATAGATTTTGGCTTATCTGACTTCGTCAGACCAGATGGAAGACTAAATGATATAGTGGGACGTGCATATTACGTAGCCCCTGAAGTTCTACACAGATCTTATACCACATAAGCGGATGTATGGAGCATAGGAGTAATTGCTTATATTTTTTTATGTGGAAGCCGTCCTTTTTGGGCAAGAACTGAGTCAGGAATTTTCAGGGCCATTCTAAAAGCTGATCCAAGCTTTAATGAACATCATTGGCCTTTGTTATCCGTTAAGGCCAAAGATTTTGTTTAGAGGTTATTGTACAAGGACCCGCGGAAAAGAATGACAGCCTCTCAAGCTTTGAGTTAGTAGTCCACTCTAAAATCTTCACAATTATCTATTCTTGTCAATTTTCATGAATCACTGCTTGAAGTTACTCTACGTCTTTTTGGTGTAAACAGTGCATCCTTGGATCGCGGGTCATAAGAACATTAATATCCCATTTGATATTCTGATCTTTAAGCAAATCAAAGCATACATGAAATCTTCGTCTTTGTGCAAAGCTGCTTTAATGGTACATTTTATTGTAACCTTGACTGTTTTTTGGTTTTGTTTGTTATATGTTGCCTTTGTTTCTAGTTTGCTTCGCATTATATTGTTGATCCTAAATCTTAGACTCTCTTCAGGCTCTGTCCAAGACGTTAGTTACTGATGAACTTCTTTATCTGAAAGCGCAGTTTGCAATCTTGACACCCAACCAAAATGGCCTCACTACTTTAGATAACATCAAAACGGTATGTGCCTACTCACTCCTCTCTTTCTCTAGTAGAAAACAATCATCTCAAAGCTAGAATTTCTCTTTTTGGTTGGACAGGCACTTGCTACAAATGCAACAGAAGCGATGAAGAAATCACGGATCCCAGACTTTCTTACATTGGTATGTCTCGTCTTTGTTCTTGCTCAGTATAAGATACAATGCAAGGTTGGTTAACAACAGTTTGATGTTGGAAAATGACAGTTAAATGGACTCCAGTACAAAGGGATGGATTTTGAAGAGTTCTATGTAGCTTCCATTAGCGTTCATCAGCATGAGTCTCTTGATTGTTGGGAGCAGAGCATTCGTCATGCTTATGAGCTCTTTGAGATGAATGGAAACCGAGTAATTGTTATCGAAGAACTCGCTTCTGTAAGTTTTTCTTCTTCACTTGTACTTTCCGTACATAATTTTAAAAGCTAATTCCTGAATTATATAACACAATTGTCTTATAGGAACTCGGCGTTGGATTATCAATGCCAGTTCATACCATTCTACATAACTGGATAAGACAAACTGATGGGAAGCTGAGCTTTTTGGGTTTTGTCAAACTGTTACACGGTGTCTCTGCTCGACATGCTTTAGAAAAAGCACGATGATGAAGATAAACATGGTGTTATGAAGGATTTGGAAGAGGAAGAACATACATCTGCGAATGGATGTCAAGAACTTTACTGATTTTTGGAGTGGAATTGGTTTAAAAATTCATTCCTGTGTTTAATTATAGTGTTAAACAAGACATGAAAAGTTCCAACAAAGAGAGTATAACACAAATCCGACAAGCCCGAAAAGTTGGTAATAAGAATCCATAGTATAATGTATGTTCTTTAAAATCATGAAAATCAAAGTTAGTCTTTTCTTTTGACATTTCTCCATATTTTTCCAGGAAATATTCGATATGAAAAAAAAGTCTTACATTGAAACTATAAACCCATTCCAAAGTCAGAACTGACAGTTTAGGATGCTAAGCAACATAGTCAGCTTTTGTAGCAATTACACAATCCATTGAGAACTCTCTTTGTTTACGTATTTTCATTTGGTTTTATAAGATATCTTATAAACTTTAATAAATAAACTAGTCAACCTATTTATTAAAGCTAAACTCTACCCCATTTTTGAAATAGAGAATCCAAAGGAATTCAAACTTAATTTTTCCATAATCTAAAGATACTTTTCGTATAACACATTGAATGTTGAGAACTTTCTTTGTTTACGTATTTGCGTATTTGCGTTTAGTTTTATAAGATATCTTATAAATTTTAATAAACAAAAAGTTAATTTAAACTTAATTTTTCATAAATTAAAGATAGTTTTCGTATAAAACCATGTTTACGTATTTTCATTTGGTTTAATAAGATATCTTATAAACCTAGTCAACAGATTTATTAAAACTAAACCCTACCTCTTTCTTTGAAAAGGGAATCCAAGAGAATTCAAACTTAATTTTTCATAAACTAAAGATATTTTTCATATAAAACATTGAATGTTGAGAACTCTTTTTATTATTTGTGTTTGGTTTTATACAGTCTTATAAGATATTTTATAAACCTTAATAAACAAACTATTCGACATATTTATTAAAACTAAACCCTACTTTCCTCTTAAGAATGGGAACCCAAAGGAATTTAAACTTAATTTTTCATAAATTAAAGATAGTTTTCGTATAAAACCACTGAATGTTGAGAACTCTCTTTGTTTACATGTTTTCATTTGGTTTTATAAGATATCTTATAAACCTTAATAAAAAAACTAATCAACCGATTTATTAAAACTAAACCCTACTCTCTTCTTTAAATAAAGAACTTGAAGGAATTCAATCTTAATTTTTCATAAACTAAAGATATTTTTCGTATAAAACATTGAATGTTGAGAACTCTTTTTGTTTACGTATTTGCGTTTGGTTTTATACAGTTTTATAAGGTATTTTATAAACTTTAATAAACAAACTACTCCACCGATGTCAGAAATCTAGTGTTCCTGATATCTTTACAGACATGATCTGGTTTTCCCCAAGAAGAAGTCCGAGAACACGAGTAATGAGAAGTCACTATCCGATGATTATTCTAGTTCTAAGACAACGGATACTATTTGTGGACAGGTGACTTTGTTAATTTTATTTTTTATTGGGCCAGATTATGACCTGAGTTTGGTAGGTGAAACCTGCAAACCTTTCTCTATGTTGTGTCAACTTTGTAGTTGAGAGTCTTGCTTGTATTCATATATTTAACTCTTGAGAAAGCTTCCATCATGGCTCCTTTTTGATAATATTGATATCAACAATTTATGATGATGTAAGTCATTTTTTATCCCGTTTTTGTTTCAGTATTTTCATTTCAATAAGGTCTGATAGGTGTTTCTATCAATATTTGGAACCATTTTTTTCATTTAAAAGTTTCAATGAGATTTATTTTTGCTATGTGAACCATTTTGAATGGTACGAGTTGTTAGTTTTGGAACACAATATTCTCAGCTTAGAATATATTTTTGGCTCCAGGTTTAAAGTATTAACACATCTAAGATTACGTAAAGGCTATTGGCTAGAAAATTTTTTGTACCAATATTGGTGACAAAGCCTATGAAACTATATAAAATCCAAAAAATGTGTTTTTATATAAGACTTAATAAAATCGTATAATATTGTACCCGTATATTTTTTTTGGGTCAAAATATTGTACACGTATGAAACTTGATTAAAGTTCGTTCATTTAGTAATTTTTGTTTAACTATATATAAGCTATAGTATATATTATAAAACTAGAGGGAGCTCAAGTGAAATTTAATCTTAATTTTTCTTAAACTAAAAATAATTTCCGTATAAAACTAATGAATGTTTGAAAAAATTCTTTGTTTTAGTATTTTCATTTGGTTTTATACAATATTATAAAGTATCTTATAAACCTTAATAAATAAACTAGTCGACCGATTCATTAAAACCAAACCATACTTTTTTACAGAGGAAACTTAAGGGAAATAAACTTAATTTTTCATAAACTAAAGATAGTTTTTATATAAAACCATCGAATATTGAAAAAATTATTTGCTTAAGTATTTTGGTTTGGTTTTATAGAGTTTTATAAGGTATTTGATATATCTTAATAAAAAAACTAGTCGACCAATTTATTAAACTTAATTTCTCATGAGCCAAAGATAGTTTTACTGAATGTTGAGAAGTTCCTTTGTTTGAGTATATTCATTTGGTTTTATAAAATATCTTATAAACCTTAATAAACTAATTAGCTGACCTATTTATTAAAACTAAATCTTACTCTTTTTCAATAGAAGGAACCCAAAGGAAATATAAACTTAATTTCTTATAAACCAAAAATTATTTTTGTATAAAACCACTGGATGTTAAGAATTTCTTTTTTTTTTACTATTTTCATTTGGTTTTATACAATTTTAAAAGGTATCTTATAAACCTTAAGAAACAAAGTAGTATACCTATTTATGAAAACTAAACCCTATAAACCAAAGATAACCTTCGTATAAAACAACTGAATATTGAGTCATTTCTTTGTTTATTATTTTCATTTGGTTTTATATAATTTTAAGTATTTTATAAACCTTAATAAACAAATTAGTTGACCTATTTATTAAAACTAAACATTACTCCCTAATAGAGGGAAGCCAAGAGAAATTTAAACTACTTTCTTATAAAGCAAAGATAGTTTTGGTATAAAACCACTAAATGTTGAGAATTTTCTTTGTTTAAGTATTTTCATTTGGTTTTATACAGTTTTATAAGGTATCTTAAGAAACAAACTAGTCAGCTTATACATTAAACCTAAACCCTACCCTCTCGCAATAGAGGAAACCCAAGAGAAATCTAAACTTAATTTCTTATAAACCAAAGATAGTTTTCGTATAAAACCACTAAATATTAAGACTAGTCTTTGTTTAAGTATTTTCATTTGGTTTTATACACTTTTATAAGGTATCTTATAAACCTTAATAAACAAATTAATTGACATATTTATTAAAACAAAACCTTATCCCCCTAATAGAGGGAACCCAATGGAAAGTTATACTTAATTTCTTATAAACTAAAGATAGTTTTCATATAAAATCACTTAATGTTGAGAATTATCTTTGTTAAAGTATTTTTATTTGGCTTTATACAGATTTATAAGATATCTTATAAAACTTAATAAATAAACTAGTCGACCAATCTATTAAAATTAAAAAATACCCCCTTCTTAACAGAGAGAACCCAATAAATTTAAACTTAATTTTTCATAAATTAAAGATAGTTTCGTATAAAATCATTGAATGTCGAGAAAATTTTTTGTTAAAGTATTTTGTTTGACTTTATACAATTTTATATAGTATCTTAAAAACTTTAATAAACAAACTAGTTGAACTATTTATTAAAACTAAACCCTACAAGAAAAGAAAACCAAGGAAATTTAAACTTAAACTTTCCTAACCTAAAGATAGTTTCGACTTTTCGTACAAAACCACTAAGTTTTGAGATTTTTTTGTTTAAGTATTTTCGTTTATATTTAACAGTTTTATAAGTTATCTTGTGAATCTTAATAAAGAAACTAGTCGACCTATTTATTAAAACTAGACCATACCCCGTCTTAACAGAGGAAACCCAAGGGAAAGAAACTTAATTTTACATAAACTAAACGTAGTTTTCGTATAAAACTAATTGAAAAATTTTATTCGGTTAAGCATTTTTGTTTTTAATTTTACAGTTTTATAAGGTATGTTATAAACCTTAATAAAGAAACTAGTCAGCCTATTTATCAAAACTAAACTCTACCCACTTCTTAACAGAGTGGACCCAAGAGAATTAAACTTAATTTCTCATAAATTAAAGATAGTTTTCGTATAGAATTATTGAATGCTGAGAAAATCCTTTGTTAAAGTATTTAGTGTAATTTAATATAGTTTTTAAGGCATTTTGTAAACCTTAATAAAAGTAAAACTAAACCCTACAAAACCACTTACTGTTGATAATTTCTTTGTTTAAGTAATTTTGTTTGGTTGTACTGCTAATCAACCTTTTTATTAAAATTTATTCCTACCCCCTCTTAACAGAGGAAACCCAAAAGAATTAAACTTAAGTTTTCATAAACTAAGATTAGTTTTCGTATAAAACCACTGAATGTTGAAAAAACTTTTTGCTCAATAAATACAAACTAGTTTGGTTTTATACTGTTTTATAAAGTATTTTGTAAACCTTAATAAGAAAATTAGTTGACCTATTTATTAAAACTAAACTAATACATATAACCTTAATAGAAGGAACCCAAGGAAATTAAACTTAAATTTCCATAAATTAAAGATAGTTTTCGTATAAAACCATTGAATGTTGAAAAAATTATTTGATTAAGTATTTTCGTTTGGTTTTATATAGTTTTATAAGGTATCTAATAAACCTTAATAAAGAAATTAGTCCACCTATTTTATTAAAACTTAAATCCACCCCCTTTTTAATAGAGAGAACCAAGGGAATTAAACTGAATTTTTGTATAAACTAAAGATAATTTTTGTATAAAGTATTTTGTTTGGTTTTATACAGTTCTATAAAGTATCTTATAAACCTTAATAAACAATTTAGTCGACCAATTTTTTAAAACTAAATCATACCCCCTTCTTATTAAAGGGAATTAAACTTGATTTTTCATAAACTAAAGCTAGTTTTCATATAAAACCATTGAATGTTGAGAAAATTCTTTGTTAAAGTATTTTGTTTGATTTTATATAGTTTTATAAGGTCTTATAAATTTTAATAAACAAATTAGTCGACCATTTATTAAAACCAAACTCTACTCCTTCTTAACAGAGGAAATCCATAGGAATTCGAAGTTAAATTTTCATAAAGTAAATATAGTTTTCGACTTTTTGTATAAAATCATGAATGTTGAGAATTTTTTTGTTTACATATTTTCATTTGATTTTATGCAACTTTATAAGATATCTTATACACTTTAATAAACAAACTATCCAACGTATTTGTTAAAACTAAATCTTACACTCTTCTTACAAAAGCTACCCAAAGGAAATTTAAACATACTTTCTCATAAACCAAAGATAATCTTCTTATTAAATGTTAAATTTTTTATTTATTTCGTATATTTGTTTGGTTTTGTTTAGTTTTATAAAGTTTATTATAAACCTTTGTAAACAACTTAAGAAGAATTTTATAAAACTAAACCTTACATCTTCTTAATTGAAGGAACCCAAGTGACATTCAAATTTAATTGGGTCGACAGCCTATTTCCACCCCGAAGTTTGCATATAACAATAGATCCACCTATTCTTTAGACCTCTTTTTAATTGCACACGAAGTTTATTTCAGAAGTCTAGTTGCACCGAAAGTATTCAATTACTATCTAATTGAACCTATAGTATACATAATCGATCGAATTCTACAAATGATGGGTTTATTGTTAACCAACCATTGGGTTACGAGTTTAACCTAGTAATTAACCGTTTGTAAACCAATTTAAAACCCGACTAAGACAAATATCTCTGTCTCTCAAACCCAGTTGAATCAAACCCTAAATCCTGAAAATCTTAAAAAATTTCGATAAACCTCTGAGAAGATCTTTGAGATGAGCCTCGAGTAATAAGTGGATTTTATCTTTCTAATTCCGTTAAAGGATTATGCGCTTGTTGATTCACTAACAAGTGGTTATGAACTGGTTTTCGTCTATGAATGTTCTTCATAAGCTGAGGTGGACCTCTAACAAAATCATCATTTGAAAACTCCCAAATCTCAGGATCAACTTTTCTAAAACCCTACTGATAAGATTATCATCAAAGCAATGCAGCAAAAATCTATCAGTAAAGAGATGAATTCAAAGACAAGAATCATTACAATGTATTAAGCTAACGAATGAAACTTAAGAAGTTCTTGTGCTTGAAGAATCTGGGAAGAAGGGCTGTAGACAACTCAGCTGGATTTCTAACGATGAAACTTTTGTTGTTATCACTCCATGAAACAATCGATCAGAAGATGGATCATCTACAATTTCATATGTTTTAGTAAGGAAAGTGGAAGTGAACTTGAACCTCCATTATTCTCACCCATAATCAACAAAATTTCAAATCTCAATCCTCTTGATTCAGTGTTTTATTTGTTGAAGAGAACAAAAGATTGAAATCAAACTCAACTAGAGACTGTTATCAAAATCAAATAACTACAGATTGAATCAATGAAAGCATATACTCTGATTTTAATAATTCCAACAATTTTCAAGTGTTTAGATCATATTTCGATAAATCTAATAATCGATCTCATAATTTGACAATAAAAACCAAGACTTTCCTTCACAAGCTTCGAAATCTGATTCAACCATTGTGCTAAATCAAAAACCGTAATTTATATATCCGAATCCAAAAGAAGGCAATAACGAGAGAGAATCAACATAAACCTCCTTGTTTTTCTAACCAACTAGTTTTAAAGTTAGACAAAATCAATCAACAGTCGTAAACCAAATGATTTGACTTTTTTTGCTAATCTCATATTCAAGATTTGATTGATTAAAGAAACAAAATTGGAGAGAAACAGGAATCAAGAGAACGTAACGCAAACGAGAGATTTAAGAATTATGAGAATTGTAAGGTTTGATTTGGCTTCCAAAGGGTTGATGAAGCGCGTTTGAATGGCAACAACGACAATTTTGTCAAAAGACCAATTATGCCAACTGGTTGGATTTTTCACCAAATTCGGGTCACAAAATGGGTATGAATTTTCAATTCGGTCAGGTTTTGCGTAGTTTGAACCAATAACCACTATGATATCAAGGTAACCAATGTATATGTTCAATTAGATAGTAATTGAATATTTTAAGTGCAATTAGACTTCTGAAATAAACTTCGTGTGCAATTAAAAGGAGGTCTAAAGAATAGGTGGATCTATTATTATATGCAAACTTTCGGGTGGAAATAGGCCGTTGACCCAATTTAATTCTCTTAATGAGTGAGAAGAATTTCATAAAACTATGACTTTACTTTCTATAGTTTCTATGTTTATAAGATTTTGTAAAGTACTTTATAAAATCTCATAAAGTCTCATCAAAACATAAAGTACTTTAAATCTCATCATAACTCGTCCCTCAGTCCAATCCAGCTACATTTCCAGATTAGCTGCCCTATTACAACAGTGATGCCTGTTAATTGGATGAACAAGGCATTAGATAAGTTAAAGCACTCTATAAGTTTCAGTGATACTAATACTCTGTTGACCACTATACCAAATGGGTAAATCAGGTCAGAGATACTTCTCCAAGACAAAAATACAAAAGAAACATTCTTAATACGGTTATACAACAATAAACGTAACTTCAGATCCTTTAAGAACGAAAACGTTGACATTTGATATTGCATCAAATGAATTACTAAGCACCAAACAAGAAAGAACACATACACCATCATTGACTCGCATCTGTTCGCATCACTTATCAAGTCACACAATTCTTAATATCTTCTACATGGTTCTGAGAATATCTCAAATCAACTTAGCCACTATTGAAAAGTAAACCACACTGAAATATTAAAATACTTACCTTCAAATCCTTCGTGGCCTTAGTGTCACAAATAAAAGATGTTGATGATGCCATTACTGCTAATCAACAACAAGAAAAATCAATCCCTCATCCAATATAAACTAGTTTTTATCATTTATCAGCTATAATAATTGGTAATTTGATGGAATAGATCTATTTATCACATTCCATCAGTTTTCATCACATTTCGAACACTGAATTGAAGAGAAAGAGAGAAGGAATGTGGATTCAACAAAAGTAACATCTGAAAACTATATGATGAAATTCTTAATATTCCAAAGACATAAATTAAAATCAAATTGCGAATTTAACAGATGAAAGAGAAGGAAGAAAGAAATTAACAAATAAGAGATTGTCCTCCATGGCGAAACTAGGATCTGCAGAAATCACAAAAGAGAAAAGAGAGGTGGATTCGAAATCAAAACTGAAATCTATATCTAAATTGAATTCGAAAGCCACAAAAGAATGATTAGATCGAGATTAGAAATCCGATTTCTCCAAATCAAAATCAAAATCGATTTCGATTTAAGAGAGAACGAAGACTAAGAGAGAAAAGATGAAGAAACGAGAAAAAAAAAAGTGTCGGGGACAAAATTGTCAATTGGAAAAAAGCTTGAGTTTTGTTGGAGGGCGGACTTTTGAAAATGGTAGAATTGAAAGAACATGTAATGGAAGAGAGTACAGAAAAATGGTTAGTTTAGGTAATTTTTCTTTAATATATGGTATATATTTTTAACTATTAATTCAAGGAGAAATTTCAAAAATGTTTTTTTATATATATTTTTTTTTCAAAATCTACCATTTTCTTTGGATTTTGGGAAATAAAAATAGGTATGAAGAGACACTTTTTGAAAAGGGGCATATCAAAAAGAACATTTCTTAAAATTCCTCATAATCTTAATTCAATTGTTTAAAATAATGATTTTAATAGATTAATATTGAGTTTGTATTATGGATATATTTGATATGTTATTTCAATATATAAACTATATTAAATATAAATTATATATTATAGTATGTGAACTTATAATATGTTAATGTGTCTATATTCTTAACAGATTAATAATAATTTGTTTGTATTCAAAATTTTGTTTGTCTTAATATATTATGCTCTTATATCTAAAATATTAAGTATATTAAGTTATAAACAAATAAAATCAGGAGATTATGATGTGATCTAAATACGTGTGAACAATTTTTGTTTTGCTTTGTTATATTTCTAAATATTGTTAGTATTAATAGTGATAATTAAGAGATGTATATGACATAAATTAAAGCAATATACATTCATACTATGTTTTTATTTTCTGGATTTTAAAAGTTTAAAAATAACTAACTAATTAATTAATTAAAATATTAAGTAGTGAAATATATCAAAAATATTATGTAATTTGATTACAATTTTATTTGGAATTTCAAAAATGTACTTTTAACATACCTATTTTCAAAACTTATCAAAAATGGTCTTTTGACATACTCATTTTCAAAACTTACAGTTTTCTTGGAAATTAAGAGAGAGAGAAATAGGCATGAGGGGGCACTTTTTGAAAATAAGCAAATCAAAAAGAGAATTTCTTAAAATTCGGGGAATTTCAAAAAATATCCTTTTTGACATGCCAATATTCAAAACTTACCATTTCCTTTGGACATATTAAAAAGGGCATTTCTTAAAATTTCTCTTGAAATACACTTTATATATTAAAATTTATAAAATATATAAAAAAATGTCTAAATTATAAATAAGTTATCTAAATATGATGATCATTATAAGTGGTTAAATATATCTTATTATTGCTGATATATATATATATATATATATATATTTGAAAACAAAATTTATTAAATTTTGAGTATTAAACTATTCAGTTATTATCACTTTTTCATGAATAATTTTGAAGAATACCCTTTTTGACATGCCCCTTCTCAAAAAATGCTCCCTCATGCTTATTTCTCTCTCCCAATTTCCAAATAAAAGGGTAATTTTTGGGAAGAGGTATGCCAAAATGGCATTTTTGAAATTCTCCTTTTTTAATATTAGACAACTCAAATCTTTTGAAACTAATCTAAAATAAAAAGTAAGCCAACGAAAATTCATTGTCTCCTCTAATTTGGATTTATCTGTTCTTATATGATATGTAAATCAAATAACACAAAAATAATTCAAAATAAAAATTAGAATATTTCATAAATTCTTTTTTCTATAAAAACATAATATCGTACAACTAATCAAAAGCAATACTATTGTTTTAGCATAAAAATATATATTCTGGTAATTTATATTATTTATGTGTATAATTTTAAATTTTTATACAGTAAATTTTATGTGTTCGAAAATGACAGAATTTTTAGCTCATCTTTTTCGAACGGATTTATTTATATTTTGAATTATAGGACAATTTTTGTATAATTCAATAGAAAATAATTTATAATACACAATAAATATTAATTTATATATGAATTTCTTACTTGTATATCCTCACATAATAATAAATATGTATATATATATATATTATAAGTGCTAATACAAATAGTTATATTATATAGATAATATACAATAATGATAAAACTAAGTAATTTCAAATTTAATAAATAAAAAATTGTTAATGAGAAGAAATAAAAAAAACATTAAAAATTAAATGTTGCTAACATTAAATTTCATATGTATATATTTAAAATATATTAAATTTCATGAAAAATATATTAAAGATTAAAATTTACAATAATTTTTAAATACAAGTGTATATTACTAGATGAACAATTACTCATGTTTACCTAAATAATTACATATCTACAAATCTAAATGAATATGAAACTAAAAGTTTAAATGAATACGGGTTTAAAACCCTAAATGTATGCGGTCAAGAAGCTTAATTAATCACAAGTCTAAAACAAATTGAATATGTGTCTAAAAACTTAAATGACACGAGTCAAAAAAATTTTATATACGAAAATTGTAATGCATCAAAAACTCAATCAACATATATCAAAAAATATATTTCATGTACAACACTGATTATCACTATAAATTATAGATTAATTTTTAGTATATATATCATATATATATAATTAATAAATTTACATATAAAAATCAAACTCGTGCATAGCACGAAACATCATCTAGTGTTTATATAATATAGTATTACAATCATATAATTTATAGCACATAATAATTACCTGGTATAATTGTTGAGCGCAGGGCTAATTAACCATATTCCATATATCGGGGTTTCCCCATTGGACACGAAGTCATTTCGTAGGAAAATAGTACAACATAATGGATAGCAACATTGTCGAATCATGGAATGCAATGTTGAAAGAGGCTAGAGAATATCCGGTCATTTGCATGATAGAATACCTCCAAACCACTATAATGAATTGGTTTGCAATGCGTAGGGAATCAGCAAGCAATCACTATGGAATTTTAACTTCCTGGCAGTTAGGCCTATTTCTATGGCAGTTAGGCCTATTTCGAAGAATGAGGCCTATTTCGAAGAATGAGTTTCATGTTACCACCAAGTTTGGGATTGCTTCTCGGTTAACCTAAAAGACGGGATTTGTTCTTGCTCAGAGTACCAAATGTTGGGAATTCCTTGTGCTCATGTGATTTCTTGTGCTGGGCAAATGAACTTGTCAATATCCTAACTTGTGTCTAGTCACTACCATATATCCACTTGGGTTGCTCTATACGCCAAAAGATTTACCATATTCCATCTGTTGGAGGGAAATTTGGTTTTGTCAATGAGAGTGAAAGTGATCTAGGAATTCTACTACCAGCTGTTAGGAGACCTCCCGGAAGGCCAAAGAAGTTGAAAATTCCATCCCAAGGAGAGTACAAGGTGATAAATTATTAGTCAGTTAATTGCGTAATCATATTATGAAACATATATAATATGTCTATTTCGTAAAATATTACTATATAGTATTATATAATAGTTTAATGAGTTGTATCTTATAATTTTGTTTTGGTTAGGCCATAACAAAACATCTTGCAAGTACCCCATATAATTATGTTATTAACTCCATGTTAAAATGGGAAAAAGCATGTATATATGACATCAATGGATTGGTCATACAAGTTGAATGCACTTAAGGAACCGACCTCAGCTATATCTGTGTGTGTTTCGTACGTCCTTAGCTGCTAAATGATACACAGAGTTTTAACCCTAGTATTCTACTGCAAGTGCACATTAAATGAAGTAGTACTTAGAGATCGAATCCATGAAGAACCAAGTATTGTATTATTGATTATTCAATTCTAATTCAAGCTAAATCAAACAATTAAAAGAGTGACTGGAACTAACAAATTAAACAATCAAAGTGATGTAAATTCAATATTAAAAACATCACACATCGAGAATTCATCGGGAAACAGGAAATCAAATTAGGAAAACAATTCAAAGCATTCATTCAACCAACTCTTGACTCAGACATAAACTTCTAGCAAACCCACTATCGTGGTGTCGACTACTATGTCTAACAACATAGAAGTCCTAAATTGTTGTTCGGCCCTAGAGATGTAAACATGCGTTATCGATTAGGTTTGATAAGTCTACAATTAGCCTAACATCAGATTTCGTTGGTTAGGGACTAATTAATCATCTAAACTAGTTCATGCATCTAATAAGCTTTTGGAAAGTTAAACAACCTAAGATCATAGACTAGGTGATCAGGCTAATCTAAGCAGTAAACTTAGTCTTAGATGGAGAACACATAATATAGAGCCATATTTGTTCCTAATTCATTGATTCCTAAATCCCTAGAAAACCCTAAAGCTGATAAGAGAACTACTCAGACATCATAGAAAGAGATAATTCAACGGATGAAACAGAAAACATAATGAATTGCACAAGAATCAAAAAAGGTTCAAAATCTTCTCAATGATGAGGATGAATTCTTCTCCCTAGCTTACAAGGTCTTTTTTGCAATAAAGTAAATCTAATTTGTTCTGATAAAAAGTTCTAAAAATCTAGTTATATAAGCCCTAAAACGCGTGGATATAAAATAAGGAAAATTAGGTTTTTCTTCACAGCTTCGAGGATCGATCGATCCAGGTGCGGATCGATCGATCTGTAGTTAATCGGTCGATCATTACATTAATTGGTCATCCTCGGGTCGGGCGCAAATCCTGGTGGTGAGAAGACCGATCGATCAAGCTAGGCTGGTCGATCTTCAAGTCGTACGCAACTTTTGATACTGATACTGTAGAAGATTGATCAATCGATGCTGGTGTTCTGCAAAAATGCCAGAATTGCTCCAATCCATGCTTCGAGTGAATATTCCAAATTCAACTTATTTTGTACCTGCAAAGACTCTAAAACACTAACAAAAGATCTAAAAAAATGCAGAAAAGTGAACTAAAACCCGATAAAAATGAGGTACATCAGTAAATATCCAGAAATTTTCTAATGGATCATATAGCTGGACTATGTATATATAACGAATGGACGTACTATAATAACTATGTAAATTAAATGTCTTTATATTAACGTAACTTAATATTCTATATACATTCGTATACAATCAAGAGGATAGCCCGACTATAAATAAAAATCGTACTGCGAAATACACATATATAGTATTACTATCTATACAATCCGTCTATTAGTTATAATATGTGACAGAATCAATAATGTTGTATTTTCGATTGTCTAATATACTACGTTACGAAGGAGATAGAAATTACATTTAATCATTGTAATATTATGCTTGATAGTAATACTAAATAAATTAACATAGCTCATAATAAACAAAATATGTTTAAACCTAAATCAGTTAATCATCATATAAATCCTAAATCACACAAAGACAGACGGTACAACCATCCTAATAAATATATGTAGAGTTACAATCCTGCATAAAATATAGAAGAAAGAAATAGTTCATTTTGGAATAGCTTCGGGATTGAAAGTGACGAAACTTTGGATGGCGTAGTTTGCCGAATAGTGCCCATCGCATGTTGTTCCATCAGAACCAATGCGGCAATTCCAACCAAACCTTAGTAATATATTCAATGTTAGTCCGAGTGGATTACATAAATTGTATATAGAAATTATATTTGATATAGAATGTACATAACTAACTTTACCTGAGGGAGGTAGAGTAGAGCGAAGTTATATTCGGGAAAATTCAAAAGGGGTAAGGGGCTCGTTCTTAATAATGTATCCAACCACGTGTTTTCTTATCATGTAGGGCAACATGACAGAAATCGGCTTTATTGCCTTGTTCATTTTTTTATCTGAGATCAAAGTCTTATGGGAATCAAGAACTTTTATCTCCCTTGCTTTTAAGTCAATAACCAAGCCAACCAAGTGTTGATTCTCAAGTAGCAGAGGATCGTATAGAACGTCCACATCTGTGAACCACTTTGGCCGACTAAGTAGGTGAACTCGTGAGGCTGACGTGAAGACATAGTTTTCTTTCTTCTTCTTCTCTTGGTTGATGTTAGGCTGCTGATTTTGAAGCTTGAAGAGGAACGCAGATACTACTAAGTCATACCGGGAAGTTGGAGTGATGTCTCATCGGAACTGAAGAGACTTGATCAATGCATTCGCACCCTGAAAATAGAAATACATTCAATTATCTGTTATAGATAGTATAAAATGTCTATATTATGTAAACTAACCAGTATGTCCAGCAAAGCCTGACCCTCCATAATTTCAAGAAAGGTTGTATTTGGGAGCTCAATATCGTCAATAAACCATATCCTGTACAATATTTATTAATTGACATGTACCGTTATAATTATATGACATATATTATAATAATGCAAACCTTTTAGACTGCATTAGTTTCGAAAACACCTCGAGCTGGTTTGGATTTGGATCGATGAAAGGGTCAGATTCCCCAACCAAAGGAGATCGACTGTGTGATCTCTTCATACGTACGTCATCTATAACACCAGCGAGTTTGGCTCCAGGTTGTTGTTTTGTTTTTCCAGCTCCCAATGTTGGCGTGTACTTCAAAGGACTATGTTTATCTCGTTTACTGGTCCTACGCTCCGTTAGGATCTCTGTTGGTTTAGCATCAGTTTTCCTGGTGGGTTGAGCAGCAGCTTTCTCACGCTCCTGAAAAAGTAAAAGCAACGTTTTATGTTTTACTTTACGATAACATGTATACACCACTGTAGTTATATATTCCATGTATACGTATATGACTTACATCCTTTTCATCCTGCGTAAGTTCAAATGAAAATCCAGGGGCTTCAATATCGCTGAGTTCATACTGGATGTCACTTTTAGCAGCGTGACTAATATCGTTTGATGTATCTTCAACATAAGTGGATGTCTATGCAATCTCCACATACAGTGTTTGGTTATGACATAATGACACAATAGTATATATTTATATATAACAAATCACAATGATATATGCAGAAGAACAATTTCACAATTTAACATTAGTGAAAATAATATTACCACTGAATCGGTAACCGAAGCGGGTACAGATGGTTGTACAGAAGCTATATTAGAGTCAACAAGAACTACTTGCGTATCATCAACGACATTCGAAGCCGCACCAATCTATATTTATATCGAGTTAAGTGTATATCAACATACTATCTACTATAGAAATACTAACCTAATAGACGTAAGATAAGATGGAATGCGTCTTAGTATAATAATATCACCAGTGTAGCGGCTGATCCGTGTGACTTGGAAGGTTGGGCGTCATATACAGCAGCAGTACTAGATGGCAATAGAGGAAAAACAGAAGAGGATGGTTCCTGCGATACACACATAATTGCCGTAACGTCGTCATTTCATAGCATTTAACTAAACATAATTACTAATTAGTGTATACTAACTATTAATGAATGAATATTCAATGAGGGGATAAGCGTACCATGGTTGTTTTGGGATCAACCACTTGAGAAGTTTGCACATTAGTTGGAGTAACAATAGTGGATGACCCTCCAGAAACCTATTATATACGCCAGGTATAACAAATAATTTCAATATAACAAACTATTATATATAGAATTGTTATACAATAATTATACCGTACTATACATTACAGTTGATGTACCTGATTAGAGGCAGAAAAGAAAACAACCGGAGTTTGCTCATTCAGAATACTAGGTGGGGGCAGTTGATTCCGTAATAGGATATTCCTATATATATGAGTACAATAATACATATATCAACAAATGATCTGTAAGAAAAATAATTATTTATTGAAAAACAAACTAATACCGTTGGACCATCGGGTAATATGGTAGAAACACCTTCCATTGGTTGCCCGTCATTGTTTGAGGCGGATGGAGTAACCTAACAAAAAAATACACAATGACCATCAGATAGAATATACACATTGTATAAAGTTATACCCTATAGTCTACTGTAATATGCAGTTATATTATACAATATGTACCATTTCTGTAACGTTGTTTGCCACGGTATCATTGTTGGGAATATCGGGTGGTTTCTTCTCGTTATTATCAGCTGATGAATGCCCACTTTAGTGCCGTCAGTAACATTATCCTTTTTAGTAGGTGTCGATCTTGGCTGATCCTGATACGTGTCAAATATACTTATAATGACCAATAAAACAATATGGTCCCGTGTTGTTTAAGCATATAGATTACTATGACATGTAGTATTGACAGTACATATATTATCTGAATCTATACATACCATAGTCGCATCCAAATCACCGTCTTCCCTCACACCTTGACTACCAATATCGTCACTCTTGTCCTACCACATATAGTACAAAAAGCTCTGATAATTCAGTACGATGTTCCATAAATTCAATAACGATGAATATAATACAATATTACCTTAATGACTGATTCGGTCAACGAATCTTCCTTATCAGCATCGGTCGGTTGGTTAGCTCGTCACCAGTTTGGTCATCTGTTGCACACCCCACTTCTACTAATCGAGGGTTTACAGGATACCGGTGTTTCGTTGATGGATCTTGGAAGGTCACATATGTTTACTCAGGCCTTGGATGGATCTCTTTTCCAGACTCTTTTGAGGGAAGCTGTATGGCGTCACACGGTGTTAGACGAAGTCTTTCTGCTCACCATTGTGAGGTTGAAGTGGTGCTCTGGGCCATGGAATGTCTCATTTCTCTCCATAAGACGGAAGTTGAGATGGCGACAAATTGCGATGATGTTCTGAAGATCTTCACCTACTGCTAAGACTGGCCAGCTTTTAGACCTTCTCAGGATTACTTCACTAGGTTATGAAGCCTTTTTAGAACATTTTTACTTTATGTAATCCCTAGATCTTTGAATCATAAAGCAGACGCTCTCGCTCGTATTATTCGAGAGACTGCAAATGATTCAAGTATTGTAAACTTGTCATCACTTTTGTGAGTTATTAACGAATATCAGAGTTGACAAAAAAAAAACTTATATAAGAATTTTGTTAAATTAATGATGTAATTTTAATATATACTCCCTCTGTTTTTTATAGTTGATATTTTAAGTTTTTCACACATATTAAAAAATCATTAATTGTTTTATTTTTTCTAAACAAAATATAGTTTATCACAAATTTCAAAATAGTTTGACCAATCACAAATCAATTTACAGAATTTAAAGAGTCGAAAATACCAAATATACAATAAATTTTGCATAAAATTCTTAAAACATTAACTAAAAAACAATTTTTTTTTTCTAAAACATCATCTAATACTAAAAAAGATGGAGTATATAGGATAAAGGCCCAAAAACGGAAACCCAAAAGAAAAGAAGTGACCTTTCTGTATCCAATAAGGTCTTTTTCATGGAGGAAACTTGTTGAAAACACAAAAACCCCAAAACTCAGAGCTCTGCCATGAATTTTCCTCGTCCACCGCCCATCCCCGGCTTAATCCGCCGGCCGGCTGGTCCATCACCGTCACCTCCAGCTCCGGATCCGCTTCAATTCACCTCTCCGTCAAATTATCACATCCCTCCGTCTTCTTCTTCTGATGGAGTCGTTGTGATTGGTTTTCTCTCACGAAGACCAGATGATTCTTCGCAACTTATCAACCAAGTGCTCGACGCAAACGCCTTCGGGTCTGGGAGTTTGAACAAGATCTTTACCGTTGATAAACCCGATTTTCAGGATTGGTTTAGGTTCCGGAAGATTAGATATTACCACGAAGAAGATAAAGGAATCGTCTTTGTGCAATTCTCCTCTACTATTTGCCCAGCTTTATCGAGTTCTGGGTCGGGTTTTGATTCAGTTCTAGAGGAACGTGAGTTCGGTGATCTTCAGGGTTTGCTTTTCATGTTCTCTGTGAGTTGTTTTTCTTTTCTTGAGCTTAAACCACTTCAGTAATCTTCTTATCAATTAAAAGATTTAAGAATTTGTTAGTTTTCAGCTGGTTGCAATGATATACACTAGTGATATGATTGGAACAATGAAGCTTGATTTAGGACATTGACTAAACCATCTGTGTGATGTTGGTTTGTCTTAAGCTAGTTTAGAGTAGGCATCTTGGTTTGATAGCTGAACTTGTCTTGTTTATTTTCTTAAGTAATTATACTTTTAGGTAATTCAATTAGCAATGCAGGTTTGCCATGTTATCATAAACATCCAGGAGGGGTCGCGATTTGATACCAAGCTCTTGAAAAAATTTAGGGTCTTGCAAGCTTCGAAACAAGCATTAGCTCCATATGTTAGGTCTCAAACAGCTGGTTTACCTTTAACATCAAGACTTAATTCATCGTCGCATACTTCTTCACAACCATACTCAGCGTCTAGAGGTGGGGGCATCATTAGTCGGGGAGCTTCATCTGTGTCTCTCAAGTCTGGTGGAGGCTCTTACACTTCTCTGTTTCCTGGACAGTGTAATCCTGTTACATTGTTCGTGTTTTTGGATGATTTCTCAGACATGCCAAAGTCCAGGTCTAGTGTGAATGATTCAACAAACACTTCATCTGTTAATGATCTGTCTATGAACAGAGGAAAGCTTGCTAGGTCGGAATTACCAACGAAAAGCTCTGGTTCTGTAGTTGTGTTATCTCGCCCAGGAAGTAAATCTGAAGTCGGGTTGAGGAAGAAATTACAATCATCTCTCGAAGCCCAAATTAGGTTTTTGATCAAGAAATGCAGAACCCTCACAGGCTCGGATACCAATCATGTTGGTTCAAGAAGTGGGAGCAATTCAAGTTCTGCTCCTTTATTTTCGCTTGATGCATCAAAGGCTGTCATTCTCTTAGATCGGTCTACAAATAAGAAAGGAGAGGCTTTGGAGTTTGCCTCTTCCCTTGTCGATGATGTTTTGAATGGAATCGCAAATTCAGACTCTCTTTTACTTGAAAACAGTTACCAGATGTCTACCAAAGAAGATGTGCTATGTGTGAAAGACTTCATCTATAGGTGCTCTGATATTTTAAGAGGTAAAGGAGGATTGTCTTCTAATTCAAGTAGCTCTGGCGTCGGAATGGTCGCAATTGCAGCAGCAGCAGCAGCTGCTTCAACTGCTTCCAGAAAAACGTTTAGTGCACCACAGCTGCCACAATTAGATCAATGGCTCTCTTGCAGCCATCAAATTCTAAATGGAATCATAACTGCGAAAATTGTGTCTACTGATGAAATTGATCTTGGCAAGAAGAAATCTCGTGAAAGAAACATGTCTCCTGTAAAAGATGAAGCAAGGTCATCAAATGCCCCAGAAACTCTTAATATCGCTGTCTCTTTGCTGAGAAGTGGAAAAGGTCTGAATTTGAAGTTTTCATCCCTGTGGTGTGAAAGAGCCCTTCCAGCTGCTAGAGACGTGTATTTGAAAGATCTTCCTGCCTGTTATCCTACTTCAGTGCATGAAACACACCTACAAAAGGCCTTATCTACTTTTCGCTCGATGGTGAGAGGACCTTCAGTGCAGCTTTTCATAAAAAAGTTAGAGGATGAGTGTATATCCATATGGGAATCTGGAAGGCAGCTGTGTGATGCTACCAGTTTAACTGGTAAACCATGTGTGCACCAGAGGCACAATATCCTGGACGAAGAATTTTTCCCTGAGGCAGAAGTCAAGTCACATTCCAGTGGCTATGCTTTCCTGCACGCATGTGCTTGTGGCCGTTCAAGGAAATTACGTTGTGATCCTTTTGATTTTAACTCGGCAAATTTTTCTTTCAACTGCTTTCCAGACTGTGACAAACTTCTTCCCAGTGTTAAGCTTCCTCAAATTGCTAATGCAGGGCCTATAATATCATCGTCATGGATTCTAGTTCGTGTTGGTGGTTCAAGATACTATGAGCCCTCAAAGGGTTTACTTCAAAGTGGATTTTCTGCAATCGAGAAGTTTCTTTTAAAGTTGGTACTCTCTTCGCAGAAAGAGGATGCTCTTAATGGTTCTTTGATTGAAAATTCAGAGAAAGCTTCTATATCTAGGTCAGATATAACTACGACTAGGACAATCAGAACTAACCTTGATTCTGCACCAGTTACCTCGGCGACAGTAACTCATGGGGAAACTGTTGATAATGGTCGACTTGCTGACAAAAAAATTAGTTTTGGTAAAGGCCTTCCCAATTTACTAATGAGAAAGCCATTCTCCGAGGTTGTTGCTGGATCGAAGAGTGCAGATTTGTTGTTTCCTCCCCTTCAACCAAGCAGGCAGCCGCCTCCTGCCTTGGAAAAAGTTGTCAAGCAAAAGATTCGTAATGGTCAGAGTGAGGACATTATTCATGCTGCTTGTAACCAGGAATGTCAAGAATCTAAGGACATTTCCTGTGACCAGGAAACCTTAGGCATGTCTAGAGGCATCTCTGCAACAGGCAATGACCTTACTTTGCAAAATGTTAGTACTGTTGTGCCAGTAAGCATGAAAGTTTCCGAGAAGGTTAGGTCGAACCCCACGCAGAAGCCTCTGATCGCTTACATAGGGTTTGAGCATGAATGCCCCCGTGGTCATCGCTTCTTATTGAATACAGAGCATCTTGCTAAGCTTGGCCCTTCATACTCTGGCCCTGAAGAATATTCAGATATTGATTCTGCTGAAAGTTCAAAATTTAAGAGTGACACTTCAAAGCTGGAGAGAAATAATATTTATGGTAAAGGCCGACGGAAGTCAAATAGGATGGCTCCTGGAATGAATAGGATGAAAAACATGGATAGGTCCAATCAAGGGGTCTCAAAAGATAATATGATTCTGGGAAAAAAGGGGAATAAGGGTTCAGGGGATACTGAACCCATTATACATAACCTTGGGAGCAACAACCAAGGTAGTAAAGCTCAAGATTTTGGAGTGGCTCTTTCTATGTTGAATAGAAACTTGCCGATATATATGAATTGTCCACATTGCTCAGCTGGTTTTGGAAAAAAAGATTCTTTAAATATTAAGTATGCAGGTACAATATCGCAGCTTCAAAGGATTTTTCTGGTAAGATAGTTTCCTTATTGAATTTTTCTTGACCTTTTTGGTTTTTACTGTGAGAACTCTTTGCATTCATTTAAAATCTTTTCTGTTTGTTTCCTTCTCAAGAATGAGCGAGAAAATGACGGCATACCTGGGGTGTTAAATTTGTTTAAGAATTGTGCTTATTAATTCACATTAGATTTGATTGAATACCTGGCAAAATTTAAAGAATAAACAAGCCACCTTTCCTTTTGTAATGTATAGGATGCACATGTAGATTCGTTTTCCAATGATCTCAGGCTCATGTCCCTTTTCTTTTTTATGAGTGAATTACAACTGGTTTAGAAAACATTCTTATTGCAAATTTTTTCCTTCCAGGTTACGCCTCAGTATCCTGTAGTGTTGGCAACCAGTCCAGTGATTAAATTTGAGGTACTTATCACACTCTGATAACATTTTTTGTGAGTTTCATATGGAGAACCGTCTATGTTCAGAAGCAGTAAATGATATGCTGAACTATAGTCATCTCAAACTAATATACATGCCAATAAGCTATTTCTACTAATAGGTTATAGTTCTGTATCATTTGTGTGCTTAGAACCTAACCTCTGACTCTTTTCATATTCTTTCTCTATGTTATAATTTAATTAATATTAATATCTTGCATGTAACCTCTGGCAATATTTCTATTTCAGGGGTCATGTCTACCTCCCTTTATCATCAACCGTGAACAGAAGTCTGAGTTCAGCCTTGGTTGTCCTGTCATTTTGCCACCTGATAGTTTTCTCTCTCTAAGACTTCCATTTGTGTACGGTGTGCAACTTGAAGATGGAACACAACTTCCTCTTATGCCGTCTGCACAAGAACCTGAGAACACTGCGTGGCTTGTCAAAGGCACGGTGCTTCAGTTTCTAACAAAAGAGAATGAGAATGATTTTGATGAGAAATTCCAGACGTAATGTGAAGTTCTTTAGACCTTTCAAATTATCACCACAATGATGCTCTCTCTCTCATGATGTGCACTGAGCATGCTCCTGTGCACTAGATAGTGTCCGTAAGTGATGATGAACAACGAAAATCTTCTCGTTCGTGGCTTAAACACAGCGCTTAGTTTCTGTATTTGCTTGCAGTACCATGATTCTTCAGTTGCGTATAAGATACTTTTGATGTTGGGCCTGAAAGTTAAAGTATAAACTGAAGGGATAAGCGAGAGGGGTGATTAGCTGCAGTTCAGGTATCCTTCCTTTTAGCCTCTACTTGGAAACATCTTTGAATGTTTTTATTTTTTCGTAATAAGATGTGGTACAGTGGTCTGTGATACAGATCGCTTGGAGAGTAGTGGAGACAAACCCATCCTCAGCCATGATTGCGGAAACAAGTTTCTGGGGTTGGGGCATCTCAGCCAGATCTGATGATTATTTTATCCAGAGAAATATGCTTAAGAAGTTTCTATCTTCTCTGTGTGATAAGAGAGCTGCTCTCATATTCAAGATAATCATGAACCTCTTTAGTTGCTATTGTAACGCAGCAGTCAGAAACATGAAAAGACAAGTCATCTTATTTAAAGAAATTATTTTTACTGGTAATTCTTTGTTGACATCTTCTATGGTCTAACTTGTATGAAGCTGAAGACATACTATTTATAGTGGGGGAGAAACAAGTCAAAACCGTCTAAAAACTACATGTCTATAGATGTCCAAATTGTGTTGATTTGAAAACGGCATAGGCTATTAACAGCATATATATCTGTGTCCCCTGATTTACAAATGGTTTCTCTTTTGTACTCTCGAAAGGGAATCCATCACTTTTCCACAAGAAGTCTTGGAAGATTTCAAAGTCATGGAAATGGGGGATGGGACTGGGATGGGTTTAGATGGCGGTGGCGAAGGTGAGCCGGGTATACCTGATATGAATAATGTACAATGGTTATTTGATGTGGTTTGGTATGGTGAAGCTGAAAGAGGTGATGGGTTTATATGCGAGGAGCATCCTCCTAAGCTGTCTTCTAATGGTATTTGGGAGAAATTTATCTCGAAAAGAATAGGTCTTAACATTTGGCAATATCGTCTTCCGAATCTAGAGATTGTCATCTTGATTGTCTTCTTCCTTTGGCAAGCCTTTAGAATCTTGTTCAAGAAACTGGGTCTTTCTGTTCCCAACTTCTCCTCTATGATGCTTGTGAGTTCTTTTTCCTTTTCTTTTTCTTCTTCAATAATTTTTTATTTTGCTTCTGACATAATCTTTGCTGCATTTGAAGGCTGGGCTACTTTTGAATGTACTACTTACTTCTTCGGGCAATAACTCGACTATTCGGGATATCTTGTTCCCCAAACACAGAATCGACATTCCAGGGATCCTTGGATCATTTGGCTTCATGATCTTTTGGTTCCTCAAAGGTGTGAAAATGGACATCAAGAGAATCTTCAAGGCTGAAGCGAAGGCAAGAGTCACTGGAGTTGCAGCTGTTACTTTCCCTATATTTGTTGGCTCATTGCTTTACAAGTTCAAATCAGCTGCAAAACGACCGCTCGAGGCCAAAGATTATGACATGTTACTGCTAATGGAGAGCCTCACGTCTTTCTCAGGGATAGCAAGGCTCTTGCGTGACCTCGGCATGAACCACTCATCTATAGGCCGTGTTGCTTTATCCTCTGCCTTAGTCTCTGATATGGTTGGACTCTTGTTCTTGGTGGTGAACGTTCCTCTTCAAACGTCATCAGTCGTTGATGGTGTGGCTTTGCTTGGAGAGATACTCTTCTTTATCGTCATTGTATTTGCAGTAGTGAGACCGGTTATGTTCAAAGTTATCAAGCGGAAACGAGAAGGAAGACCCATCGAAGACAAATACATCTACGGGATTCTTGTCTTGCTTTGCCTATCGTGTATGTATTGGAACGACATGCAGCAGTTTCCTGCACTTGGAGCCTTTATACTCGGCCTCGCCATTCCCAATGGACCTCCTATTGGATCTGCATTGGTCGAACGATTAGAGAGCTTCAATTTCGGTATCATATTGCCTCTCTTCTTATCAGCTGCAATTCTCAGGGCTGATATCAGATCTTGGAAAGACGGTTTGTCATTCTTTAGCAGCGATGACAAGAAATTCGCAGTGGCTTCTCTCGTCTTGCTCATCTTCTTGTTGAAGCTCACTGTCTCAATAATCATACCGTTTATCTATAAAATGCCATTGAGAGACTCCATTGTTCTTTCCCTTATCATGACCCATAAGGGTATTATCGAACTCAGTTTCTACCTTTTCTCTTACGGTATCGGTGTAAGTCTCTCCTCTTTTGATATCTTGATCATGATTTCGTATTCTTAAAAGTAAAGAGGAAAAACTGAGTGATATATATTTCTGATTGATGCTTCGGTACAGATTCTTGGAAAAGATTCCTTCTCGATCCTAGTCTTGTCCATCGTCCTCAACTCAATGCTCATACCAATGGCTATAGGATTCTTCTACGACCCATCAAAGCAATTCGTGTGCTACCAAAAGAGAAATTTAGCGAGTATGAAGAACGATGGAGAACTAAAGACTCTAGTGTGCATCCATAGACCAGACCACATATCTTCTATGATCAACCTTCTAGAATCTTCTTATCAATCTGAAGAGAGCCCTCTTACTTGCTACGTGCTTCACCTCGTGGAGTTACAAGGTCAAGACGTTCCAACTTTGGTCTCACACAAAGTCCAGAAACTCGGAGTAGGCACTGAAAAAAAATACTCAGAAAATGTCATCCTCTCTTTTGAACATTTCCACCGTTACGTCTGCAGTTCTATTTCCATAGATACATTCACTTGCATTGCAAACGCAAACCATATGCAGGATGATATCTGTTGGCTAGCTCTCGATAAAGCTGTCACGCTTATCATTCTTCCTTTCCATCGGACTTGGTCACTAGACCGAACATCTGTGGTTTCAGACAGTGAGATGATTCGGTTTCTCAATTTCAACGTCTTGAAACAAGCTCCTTGCTCTGTTGGCATTCTTATCGAACGTCATCTCGTTCAAAAAAAGCAAGAAACTCAGCAGAACCTTAAGGTATATATGTATACTTCACGATAAGGACTCGCTTTGTTTGTGGCCAATTATTGACAGTGATTCCATATTGATTTGATAACAGGTGTGTGTGATATTCGTGGGAGGAAAAGATGATAGAGAAGCGTTAGCCTTTGGGAGGCGAATGGCTCGTCAAGAGAATGTGACATTAACGGTGTTACGACTACTAGCATCCGGAAAGAGCAAAGACGCAACAGGATGGGATCAAATGCTTGACTCTGCAGAACTAAGAGAGTTGATGAGAAGTACCAATTCAGGAATGGTAAGAGAAGAAAATTCAACAATTTACTTGGAACAAGAGATTGTGGATGGAGCGGATACCTCAATGCTTCTACGTTCCATGGCTTTCGATTACGATCTTTTCGTAGTGGGTAGAACTTGCGGTGAGAACCACGAGGCGACCAGAGGGATAGAGAACTGGTGTGAGTTTGAGGAGCTTGGAGTCATTGGTGATTTCTTGGCCTCACCGGATTTTCCGTGTAAAACGTCTGTATTAGTAGTGCAACAACAACGAACGGTAGCCAATTATTAGAGAAGAAGCACAAATATTATACTTGTTCCATATATCTATCTTTTGTATGTAGCATCTACAAAAGGAAATTTGGAATAACAATAAACAAATTTCTTATCAATTGTCATTTGGTTTGCTCATTGTAACATGATTGTATATAAGACCAAAAGAAAAAAAAACTTGTGTTATTGTATGTTATTATATTTTGTAGAGCGGAAAGTAGAAAACAAAAGAAAAAACAGAATGCTTGTAATTAGTTTTTTTTTTTGTATGGAACCTTTTTTTTTTTTTTTTGCTGATAGAAATTTACATTTTATTATATCGGAAAATATAACCAAAAAATGAAACATATTATAATATATTAAATACTCAAACTTAATGACTTGAGATTATAAGGAAAAGATGCAATTTATTTCATCTAACATGGTATTTATCCGAAAGAGAATCAACAATCTCATTGACATCATCACTAGAATTAGATCCCTAGAAGTTACGAAACATGCTTAGGAACGCGATCAATAGGATGCAGATTCTGTTTCACTCACGTTGAAGGAAGCTTAATCGAATCAAGTATTGAATGGCTTGATGAATTCGAAACCTTGGTTTAGAAGTGATCCAGTAATCCACAGCTTCAGGTTAGGCAAGTTCAAGCTCTGTTCAAAGCATGTGCCCTGTTTCCAGAAAACACAGTAAGTAAACAAACATAAATTCGGAAAGAAAACAAAATAGAAGAGCACAAGTTGGTTTACATCTAAAGTATATGTTAAGAGGTATTTCTCAGAAGAATGAGAGCTTAGGTTGGAGTTCTGCACTTGGAAACTTGTAAGAGATTCCAAAGACTTGTAGAGAGCTGGAGCTACACCTTCTCCTTTATTACACACCAACCTCACGTAAAACACTTTCTCCTCCACTTGAATCACATCAATCTAACACACCAAACACACAAACTTTAATATAAGACTCTTGGACTATATTTTCCTACTTTTGTTCTAGAGCTTTTTGTACCTACTTAAGATTTTGTTTTCTTCAGGTGGGAAGATTTATACTATAGATCGAACTTTGTCGATCTAATAGCTGACAAAGAAAACTAGTAATTTTGAACAATTAACAAATCGGATCAAGTAACTTATAAGTATTTCTTAATTTTGCAAGTGCTTATCTTGACAAGTGCTTGATTGAAGCAAGACAAATATAAGAGTATTAAAATTTATTACTCAAGCAAACCAAACCAAACCTTAAGTATATGAAAATTAGCAACTACTCGGCTCGTGCTCACTCCTAATTTATAGGTCTATGAGAGTTATTATTACCTGAATGATTTTCTTGGGAACAGGAGGATTGATACCACGAAAAGGTTGGATCTTGTGAGTATCGAGGGCGGATTCTTGGTACCCTCCAGCAGAGTTTAAGGAAGCTTCAAGAGACACGATATCGGATTTGAGTTTCTTAGCTTGTGATTGAAGTTCTTGAACATACAACACTGCATCTCCAACTATAGATGCTTTATCCATCTAAATGTCACACAACATCAAACATTCATTAGTTATTATACTTTAATGATTATAGTTTTGTGTCTAAAGATTATGATTCAGTACCTTAGTAATGTTAGGAACAAGAGATCTCAATGCGTAGAGCTTATCCTTCATTCGACCTCTCCTTCTTCTTTCAGAGATCAAAGTCCTAGACCGATCCGTCTTCGCTTTACGGCTTCCATCATTGTTTGTTGTAGTGGCTGATGAATCGTCGCCGTCGTTGTAGTCATCTTCTTCTTCGCCACCGGCTCTAACACTCTCAGAGTCGAAGCTAGGGAACGATTCAGCGACATTGGAGTCTAATTCAGGCAATTCGTCGAACAGATCATCGACAGCTGTTGGGATGAAGTGGTTTTCGTCTATGAAACATGGGCTGGTTTGTAAAGTACCAAGATCAAAATCAAAACCAGGGTTTTGAATGGTTTGATCTCCTCTTATGAGATTAATGAACTGGTCGAAATTTGGATCGACTAAGAAATTCTGTAGTTCGAGATCGTTTACGTTGGACACAGCGTTGACTCTTTCTTCCATTAGTTTTTTTTTTTGTCTGTTTCTGTAATGAAGAAATACTGTCCTGAAAGTTTCTGACAACGAAAGAGTGACAAAATGAGTTTATATATAGACAGTTTTATTTTATCAGTATTATTATTTTATTACAATTAACAACAAACCCCAATTAGTGTGATCAGAGTACTAAAAACGAGATTATAGTTTTTAAATAGTACGAAAAAGACAAATAAATAAATAAATATCTGAGTATGAAATAAATTATTAGATTACCATCAATTAGGTCTGTAGCAACGTAGAAGCAACAAATAAATTTACCACAAATAAGAAATAAATCCACCATAACTAATTAATAAATCTACCATAAATAAGTACTAATAAAGTTACCACAAATAATAAATAATTTTTTAGACGGAAAAAAAAACAAAAAATTAAATAAATTTAGTATGAAGGACAAATAAATCTACCATAAACTATAAAGCGTTCTCTAAACTATAAGGCTGATGCTCTAGCTTGTTTTTCGAGAGAGTCACCTATTGGTATAAAAGTGTAACTTATCCTTTTTTGGTATTTTATCAATGTAAGTTGACCAAAAAAGAAAAAAAAACTATAAAGCGAGGAGGGTGCAATGCGCAATACTGAAAACATCAATTTAAATGTTGACTATTGGCTGGTATCTTTATCATAGACTTTCTGGATTTCTATTTATTTTTCTGTCATTGTTGTATTAATTGTTTTTTAAGAGAAAATATATTTCTATTTCTTTTTCTGTTTAAGGGATTTTATGTTTGGCTTTGTAACATAATATTGTATTTATACAAGCAAATTCGTTTGGGTTCCTGTAGGAATTAAAATTTTTAAATATTCTCTTTTGGTTGCCTAAATGTTATGGATTTTATTTTACACTTCACAAAATGTATTTTCAGATTTTCTTTTCCTTTTTTCTTGCAAATTTTATTTGTAGATGATGATCACTGTATTTACACTACATGAGGAGGCATGTAACTAAACTAACGTACGTGAGTACTTTAACTTAAGATAACAATTTTTAAAAATAAACAAATATACGATTGTTATGTTTTCTCCGATAAAGAAACGTTCATTGGTATTAAATTACTAAGTTTTCGTCATGATAATGTCATGCATGACCTGTAGAAAATATATAAAATTTTTGCTCTACTTTTATAAATGATTGATTGTCGTGTTGCATGACAATTATATTTCGCTTAATTTGTATTCAAATTTTATCATTATTTATTTTCTGTTATGGTGAGGGGAATGTAATAGATTAGAAACAGAAAAAGGAACGTATATGATAGACATTCTCATTTTCTTTCTGATAGGAAACAAATTCTTACGTTTTAATAGGATATGTCCCCCGATTTCTCAGATTTTGGGGAAATAATTATTAGTTTTTTTTGTCGTCTTATTAAATTAAAAGAAAACTTGAATGAACAAAGTTATGAACCAGATGAAATATGAAAGGAAAGAAAGACATAAAGCAAGAAGAAACATTAAGAAGCAACACTATCTCTTGCCAAAGTCGAAGCTAGTCAGGGAGGAGTATCAAGAGCGAGGTATGAGTTGCATCTTCCGTCACGAGTAACACTAACTACGAGTCTCCGAGCTGCAGAGTTGGCGTTGAAGGAGGAGTGCATCACCACACAAGACCGGAATTGAGATTGAAGGCCTTTAAACTTGAGTAATAGAGCTTTGTATTTTGGCCAGCGTGATGGACAAGAAACAGCATCAACAATGTTTGTATTTTCTGTCCAAATCTCCACAACCGAGTATCGAAGAGTCCAAAGAAAAGCTTGCCAATCAGCAAGTAAACGAGTTGAAATCGGAGGCAAAGCATCTCTAGCATGTTGAATTACTGACCCAGAAGCCTCACAGCTAATCCACGCAATTCCACACAAGTTTGGAGGCCGGACCCATGACATTCCAACATTACACTTGAGTATACCGCAAGATGGTTTGCACCAACGTGAGTCTTTAGTCGAAACTAGAGGGAGCAAATGATCGTGTTGTATACGAGAATTCAAGTTCTTCCATTCAGAAGCAGCATCCAGAGCCTTTGAGATTAGAATGTCAGAATTACTTGTACGATTAGCTAAAATCGTTCCATTTCTTTGTTTCCATATCTCCCATACGATCCAAGGTAGAGCTGGAGATAAAGGATTGTTACTTCCTCGACAAGACATTAGATTGAGGAAGCATTCCACTGTTTGGGTTAAATCACGGTTTTGTAAGTTGTAGAGACAAGGGAAACCAGCTTTATCCCATACTTGTCGAGCTGTCACACAATCAAATAAAACATGTTTGATAGATTCCGAGTCTAGATTACAAATAGAACACATCGGGTTGACAAGAATACCGTGAGAAACCAAACAATTTCCAACAGTGAAAGCATCAGATAAGGCCCACCACAAGAAGAATTTAATTTTTGGAGCTATATCAATCTTCCAAATTTTCTCCTTGACCTTATTTATACTCAAAATATAAGCTGGAACAAGATCCTGAAAAGATAGTGATTGAGATGCTAGCCATGTACCACTTTTAACCGAGTAAGTTCCATCTTTAGTGAAAGCCCAACACCAAACATCATTCATCTCTTTAGACGGTGGCAAAGCTGATATACAAGCAACTTCCAGCGGTGAAAATAAAGTATGAAGTTTAGAAACAATCCAATCACCGTCATCCGAGATTAAGTCCTTGACTTTTAGATTGAGATCGATTGTTGCCTCTTTGTTAATGGGTCTTCGTGGAGTTCCATCAAGAACCCATTTTTCTAACCACAACATCATGTTTTCCCCATTGCCAATAGTCTTCATCAAACCCCGGCTAAGTAGATCTCGACCAAAACATATGCTACACCAAGCATATGAAGGTCTAGTCCCGATTACCGCATTTAAAACATCATCATGTGGATAGTACTTAGCCTTGTACAATGAAGCAAAGAGGGAACTAGGATCATTTGAAAGGCACCAAGCTTGTTTGGCTAGAAGATTTTGATTAAAAAGTTCAATATCCTTGAATCCCAGTCCTCCATCGGCTTTGGATTTGCACATTTTAAACCAAGATACCCAATGAACTTTCTTTTTGTTTTCTTCACTATTCCACCAAAAGTTTGTGATTGCACTAGTAAGCTTCTTGCATTGATGTTTGGTAAGTCTAAAGCAAGACATAGTATACACCGAGAGGGATAATGCAACCGACTTGATAAGAACTTCCTTCCCACCATAAGAAAGCGATTTAGCATACCAACCACTTAATCGTCCTTTTAAACGGTCTGTGATAAAAGCAAGTATATCACGCTTTGAACCATGTAGACACTCAAGAAGACCTAGGTATTTACCATCACCTCCGATGTTGGTGATACCAAGATAAAGACCCAACAGCCTTCGAGTGATCGGGTCAATCTTGCTTCCATACGTTACTGCGGATTTTTCAAAATTTATAACCTGTCCAGACGCTTCACAATAAGCCTTGAGACACCGCATCAATTGGCCACATTCATTCAATGTAGCTGTACATAAGAATAATAGTTATTGGATAGGAGGAGCAGTAGGAGCAATCTTCATACCCAACAAGACACCACTAAAAGTGGCTTTCTTAATTATGTGGCTAAGACCTTCGGTACATAGAATAAATAAAAAAAGGGAGAGGGGTCTCCTTGACGAATGCCTCTACTAGGCTTAATAAGACCATGAGAAACACCATTAAGGAGCACTGTGTAAGTCACCGAAGAAATACATTCCATCACCCAAGATATCCATGTCGAGTTAAAGCCCAATTTTGGGAGAAGACATAGTTGAGTATAATTCCAATCCGTGGGAATGTGTCCTGTTTCGAAGAAACCTTTAACCTCTTTAATGACTTGAGCACCGATAATATCCAATTAGGCTTGAAAAAAGGCTCTCGTCATCCCATCTGCACCTGGAACCTTATGACTTTGAATGCTAAATGCAGCCATTTTTATCTCCTCTGACGAGATCAGTTTGGTAAGATTAGTGTTTATTTCCGATGTTACTTTTGGGATCATATCATCAAGAACATCAAGTGAGATTGGCAGACCAAAAGATGTGAACAAGGGTAATAAGCAACCGCAATTTCACCCTTAGATGCTTCAGCAAAGTGTTTTTCACTCTTTGCATTAAAGAGATAAATAATAGCATTCTGACTTCGTCTTCTTTGAACACAGCCATGAAAGAACTTGGTGTTTCTATCACCTTCTTTGAGCCAAGTTTCACAACTTTTTTGTTTCAAAAATTGTTCCTCTTCAACGTAAGCATTAGAAAGATCTTTCTGTAAATCTTGAATTGAAGACCAACACGGAGCAGCTCGACGTTCTTCAATTTCTAGCTTCTCTTTCAATTCTATAATCCATGTGAGAGAGTTACAACTTGCACCACGTTTCCAGTGAGCCAACTCTCTTTGACAGAGCTAACTTTTTTAAAAGAGAGATGTTGGAATTATCATTGCTTCGACCCCAACTTGAAATGATCAATTGGCGAACATCCGATTTTGCAAGCCATCGTTTATCAAAAATAAAACGACCTCGTCTGATAATATCTTGTCGTATATATCTAACCAATAAAGGTTTATGATCTGATCCAACTCTTGGCAAATATTCAGTTAATACCGACGGCCAAATATTAAGCCACGAAGGATTACCGACTCCTCTATCAAGCTTGAATTGAATGATCATATTATTTCTCTTACCCAGCCACGAGAAGCTGTTACCAATGTGTGGGAATTCTCAAAGGCAACAATTAACCATCATGTCACGAAAAAGTTGAAAAGAAGCTTCTGAACATTGTGGTTCACCTAACTTTTCAGATCTATGAGCAATCTCATTAAGGTCTCCAACAACACACCAAGCATCTGAACGAGTACTTCCAATATCAATCAAGATATCCCATACAACTTGTCTATAACTTCTATCCGGAGTACCGTAGACAAAAGAAATATAAAAGAACAAAGACCCTATATTAACTTGAACATCGATAATGTCTTTATTTGAACAACAACATTATAAGAAGATTTCCAAAATAATTCTAGTCATCCACTCAAGCCAATAAGGTCCACGATGTGAGCATTATCATAACCGAGTGAATCTTGTAAATGTAGAACGTAACCGGTAGAGTTTTTTGTCTCCATGAGAAACAAGTCGGGAAAGTGAGTACGTCTCATTTCCCGAAGCATATGAATTTTCAAGGTGTTCCCCAGCCCTTGAAAATTCCAACTCATAAGACTCATCTTGCTTCCAGCGGTTCCTCATCGGAACCACCGTAGTATTGCTGCGTTTTACTGTTTGGGAGACAGCGGGATCAGCAGAATCCGTTGAAGATTTACGTTTAGCTGTGTGTTCATCCTGAGAAGAAGGCTGGGATTTTTCCTTATAAACCATCACCATCTTTTTACGGTTCTGTTGACGACGCCATTTACTTGGTCTCTTACGAAGCTTATGATGCGGAGGATCAAACCCGGAAGAGCTAGCACCATTAAGACCAGCTCTAAGAACCTTAGGTTCAAACCTTGATTCAGCGGTAACAGCGTTATCACGAGCCGCCTTAAATGAGTCTGCAAGTAGCTTACCTTGATTTTTATTGACCGTAGCTTTCTTGGAGAAATCAAAGACATGTCTCTTACCCTTCTCAAAATTTGTAGTGATGTGAACTGGAGTTTCAAGCCGTAACATTGCACATATATCATTATTATCATCATCCAACTTCCAAACCAATCTTCGTAGACGAACTTGCCTTGCCTTCTCTTCAGATTCATCGGCCACAGAGAGGTAGTTATGCATCACATCCAGAACGTCATCGGGTATCTTAGGTTTCCCTGTTACTTCGTCAACACATATATCACTATATGTTAAGACGCCAAACAGAGGATCATCTTCACGCAGAATCTTCTTAATCGAAACATGTGTCCTTTTCTTCTCCACCGTAGCATTATCATGCCGGTTAATAGAGAGAAGAGGACATCGCGGCTTATCATGATCCAATCGTTGGCAATTGAAGCAGTGTTTCCTTATTCTTTCATATTCAAATCCAATCTTAATGACTTCTCCATCAGGTAATTCGAAGTCTTTCTCATTTTTCAAAGCTCTGGAGACATTGAATAAGACTCTAGCTCAAATAAAACCTTTGCTTTGAGGTTTTTGAGGATTGAAATAGAGGTATGTAACTTGTCCCAAAAAGCCTGCAATTTCTTTTAGCACATCCGAGTCATAACAAACCAGGGGTATATGTCTCATACGCACCCAAATCGGGATTAGCTGTAGAAACATCTCCGATTGTTTTTCATCCCAACGTTCTAGCACAATAGACCAGTCTTCATAGGTCCAAGCACCAGCATCCAAAACATCTTGTAGATCAACTTCATGATAAAAAATAAATTGGAAATGATCTTCAGAGAGAGCATACCCACGACAACGATCATAGACTCTCCAAACATGTGGCATGTCATGAATGAAGCTAGGCATCTTTTGAAACATAGGGTTAAGGAGACGACCTACTAAGCTACATTTATTTCGTTCCACAGCGGAGATCTTCGGTTTTAGCTTCAACTTAAAAGGTGTATTATCATCCATTGTTATCTTCTCCAAAGTAGAACTGATCGAAGAAAGCATCGTAAGCAGAGAAAAAGTGTACGAATAGAGATGAAAAGAATCTCACCAACAGCGGCTAGGGTTATGATGCAAAATCCGGCTAGGGTTTATCCGAAAAAGGAAAGAAACACAGCCGTAAACTTCAAAATTAGGCGGACAAAAAAAACTTCCGTGATACGACAGCTCTTTCTATTAGGTTTGAGAGACTCTAATAGAGAAAGAAAGGGCTAAGCTCCTAGAAGAGAAATTCGACTAATATCGCTCTAATTTATTATACAAATAATATTGAAATTGGAAATAATTATGAGTTATGCGATATTTATATTCGTATATGTGTTAAACAGAAGTTCAATTGTGTTAAAATATTTCTTATCGCGATATTATTTGTCTTATTGATGTTATTGCAGATGAAATACTTTCAATAAATGAACAATTGTTGTGTAGAACACGAGTAACAGGTGAAAAAGTCAATTTATACCAAAAGATTATTTTGACAACAATCTAATACACTCGACAATGATAAATTATATTTTTGAAAGAATGTTGTGTTAACACTCGATTACATTATTAGACTCTAACACCAACAATAACCAACAACATCATATACATTTTGAACTATACACTAATTTTTTTATTTATCTAAACAATTAGCTAGTTAACATATATATTATTTGATCTTGTTGATATTACTTCTATAACTCCATCGGATCAATGTCTTAATCACTCTCCTTTAAAAAAAAAAAAAAGCTTAATTAATTAAATCTTTTTAGAAAAGAAAAAGAATTAATTTACGTAGTTGTCCTCAGAGTTGAGAAAAATTACAGGATCTGACCAAGCATCATCCAAGTGAACAGAATCCAATTGGGTAGAACCCAGATCCATTTGATTAAATGAGATATTGTTGTAAAATATATCTAAACTATAATATTAATATAATATTATTAAGAGAGGTAAAGAAAAGAACGCAAATAAATGAAGTATTATTCAACTTTTCACTTATGTATATTATGACATTACACAAGGGTAAAGTACATATTTATACTTTTCATGAGTCGGTAAAGACCGAGTCGGTTAACAAAAATATAATAAAATATGTGAATGGATAATTATTAATATTATAACACACTCACTTAATTATTTATTACTAATTATATATTATTCACGGCCTTACACTACAAGAAAGATGACGGATTTTCGACGGCCAAAACCGTCGGTTTCCGTCGGAAAAAGGCTGTAATGACGGCTTGCCATCGGAAAACTAGCCGTCGGTTTGGCGTTGTCGGAAAACCGAAATCCGTCGGATTCCGTCGG
>OVAX01000944.1:0-59139 GCA_900406405.1 Lepidium africanum | reverse complement strand
AGCAAAAAATCTTCGAAATGATCTTATAACCCACATTACAGAGACTTATCGGTCGAAACTCTGACATATAGGAATTATATAGGATTTAAATACATTAAATATTCATATGGGTGCATGTCGTATTAGAAAAAGTCTCTCATCATTATATTCGGAAGTGAAAGCTCTACTTTGGGCTATAGAGTCCCTAGTTTTGATTCAGATTTTAGAAAATGAGATAGTTCCTTACTGTATGGACGTGATAAAGATTTTGTTATGTCCAGATGAGTGGTCGGCCTTCTAACCTTATGAGGAGGATTTTATTAGGTTGAAATATCTTTTTCGTTCTTTTCTCTCCATGTAATCCCAAAATCTCTAAATTATAAAGTTGATGCTCTCGCTCATTCTATTAGAGAGTCGGCTAATGGCTTAGTATTCATTATTCTATACCCTTTGGTGTAGTTCTATTAATATAATCTGGGTTGACAAAAATAAAGAATTATATAAGATTTTGCCATATATATATGACCTACCCATCCTCTTTTTACGGGACCCCCAAAAGAAAGCGAAGAAGAGACATGTGCAAAAGCCACGAACCAGGGCAGGAGATTTCATTTGAACTCCAGATTGAGATTCTCATGAGACTGTCTGTTAAGCCACTAATGAGGTTCAAATCCGTGTCAAAGCTCTGGTCATCATTAGTTTGTTCCCAGCATTTCACCGACCGTTTCTTACAGGTATCATCATCGCCACTGCGTGTATACATGTGGACATGTGGTTAGGCTATAGAACAAAAAGGTATTACTATTAGCATCGTCTTCACCTAACTCAGATTTAACAATCCCAGCGATGGAAGACTACTTCATCTCTCACGTTTATCGAGATTTGATGTGCCTCGTTAACGGACCAAGTGCAAGATATACAACACTAGCACAAGGCAACTTGTCGTCTTACCTGACATAGAGGAGTCTAAACTCATAGCTGAAGATCACAAGAGGAAGATGATCATGTACCATATCGGACATGATCCCGTTCCTATTGCACTATTTCAGTAGGTTCAGTAGTTGACAAGACAGAGATTTGGGTCTTAGTACTAGGAGGAGATGATTATAGTCGATGGAGGAAGAATTCTAGCCCATTTCTTTTTTCGAGAAGCTCTTTTATTTTACTGAAACTTTGTTATTTACATAAGAAGTACAAAACGGTTATATATACACAACAAACAACCATGATATAAGAGTTGCGTCTCTTACATCACTTAACTTAAAGACACAACACGTAACTAGTCTAAACATCAATTCTGTTAACTGACTTAATACATTTCTAACTATACCAATATTTAAAATATTAGAAACTCAATTATAAACTAACATTCTCCCTGCATATGGCATTTAGTCCAGTGGCAGGTTGTAAGTCCACTAAAGGTAGGCGCACTTGCACATCCAGGGATCGAGTCGCACTGCCTACACTATGTAGGAACTTGGCTAATGAGTCGGCCAATTGTGGCCAATTTTGACAAAAAAAAACTAACATTCCCCCTTAATTGAGTTTCCTTTACACTCCAAACTTCTTCCCTCAAAACTCATTTTCTCTTACGTGAGTTTTCTACCCTTTGGTGTCTACACCCTTTCGTGATTGCACCATTTGCTGATTACAACCTTTGGTGTTCACACTTTTTCATTATCGCATCCTTTTGGTGCTTGCACCCTTTCTTCACATCCCTACAATGGTACCCAATCATCCGTACTATTTTCGTTCGTACCCGATCATTTGTACCTGTCTCTTTGAAATTCGCAACAGATTTGATATGCTCGACAAAAACAGTTATAACTTCTGAACTGTATCTCTGATTTTGAATCCGAAACCTGTTTTGGAAACTAGACAGATAAATCTTTCCAGTGTGGGTATATCAACTTCTAGTTCATCTGCAGTCAATGATAATTTGCAATTAAAAATGACACTCTGAACCTGTCTTTCCTCTACTTCATCTCAGACCTATTTTTTGTGTCCTCTTGATCACCAAATTTTTGCATGAACCTCTTCACGTCTTCTTCAGTTATCTTTTTAACCGACATTTGCTCTATTTTTCTCCAAGGTAAGCATCCTCTTGTGCTCCATTTTTCTCTAAGGTAAGCCTCCTCATGTGCTTCATTTTTCTCTGAGGTAAGCATCCTCATGTCTCTATTTTTCTCTGAGGTAAGCATCTACATGTGCTCCATTTTTCTCCGAGGGTAAGCATCTATGTGCTCCATTTTTCTCTAATGTAAGCACCCTTTTGTGCTCCATTTTTCTCTGAGATAAGCATCCTCATGTGCTCCATTTTTCTTTGAGGTAAGCATCCTCCTTAACGTTTCTTTGACGTCTTATGTGTGGTCTCCTCTACGCTTTTTTCAGTTATCTCGTCAACTCGACACCCAAAAACACCTCTTTAATGATCTTCTCTCTTTGACTTGTCATCACTTGGATATTTTCTTCTCTTGGTGTCTTCCTTAAACAAAGTTTCATAATTCTCCTTACACAACTCCAAATTCACATCCATTATCTTCATTTCGTTTTGAGAATATTTCCTATTCCCTCATCCCTTTGGGAGCTTTCCTCTTGAAGTTACAAAGTGTGAATGTGTTTGTGCAGATTGATGGTGCTCTCTCTTGTCACCATTTGTTCTTCTTTTTTTTTTGGTTTCTCGTCTCCATCTTTCTTTTCTTCTCGCAGTGGATTTCTTCTTATACCAACCAAAACTTTGATACCATGTGAGGATATCAATTTGTTTATTGAAGAGAAAATAAGGAAGAGACAAAGTAATTAATAAAGAACGAGTATAACTTTTATTTATTATATAAAACTTGTTGATTTACATCAATACCTTTGTGAGTTTCGATATTAGTTTTAAAGAAATTAGTATCTTTCAAGAACCTGAGTCTCAAGTCTTCAGTAGCCATATTTGGCTTGCTGATCTTATAGAATACGGTGGACGAGTAGCTCATTTAGACGATAATGATCTTGATGACAAAGGTGTGGTGAAACTATGGGCTATTGAAGATGAAGAGAATAAAAGTTGGTTAAGGAAGACTTTTGTGCTACATCCTTCTCCTAGATATATAATCAATAGCAACCATTTGAGGTTACAAGGTACGAGTCTAAACGGGGAGCTTATCTTCGTACCTCGAAGAAAGCCTATCGTTAAATCTAAAAGTAAAACTCTTTTCCATGTCTTCTTTTACAACTACAAAACAATCTTTTGAGAAAAGTTGAAATCAAAGATACATTAAACCGACAATATCCTACCAAATTTGGAGTAGTATTAGTTTTGATGATTTTGATAACGTAATGTATCTACAAACGTATGTGTGTTTTCTTCTTTTGGGTTTTTGTTTTTTGTTTTTTTTTGTCAACATTGGACCACATCTGATCGGCCTATTAGCTAAGTTCTTACATAATGTAGGCAGTGTGACTTGATCCTATATGTGAGATAGTGCATGCCTTCACTGAACTTACCATATGCCACTAGACCAAAGTCAATTCACTTTTTGGGTTTTTTTTTGGAAACATCTTTACTTATTAATTTCGTTTAAATGTTTTTGTGCTTCTTCAAATAAAGGAATTTTATTTACATGATTAGTCTTTAGACCCTTGTATGAATATGCTTGCTTTTTCCATGAAAAACTAGATTTTTAGTGAGTGCAATGGCTGATTTGTTATCAATGTATATTGCCGTCTTTTCATAAGTCATATATGTAACCTCACTAAGAAGTTCTTGAAGCCAAATGGCTTGTTTTGCGGCTTCTGTACCAGCCGTAAACTCAGCTTCGCATGAAGACAAAGCAAACGTATCTTGCTTTTGAGAGCACCATATTATTGGACTATCTCCAAGGTAAAATATGTGTCTGGTAGTACTTCTACCATCATCCGGATCAACATTAAAGCTACTATCACTATATCCAACAAGTCTTGGTACCTTTGTTGAAGATCTCTTGAACTCTAAGCCATATGTAGTTGTTCCCTTTAAGTACCTTAGACATTGTTTCATGGCAGCTCCATGTGATTCTCTCGAACTTTGTGTGTAGCGACTCAAAACTCCTACACTAAATGACAAATCTGGACAAGTATGCAACAAGTAGCGTAAACATCCAACATTTTTTTTGAAACTTGTGGCATCCATCTCTTCCTCTTCCTCCGATTTTGACAATTTTATCCTCGAGTCCATTGGTATATGGACCAAATTGCACTCATTCATACCCGACTCCTCTAGTATTTTGAGTGCATATCGTTTTTGACTCAAAGTGATTCCTCCATCGTGTTGACATACCTCATTACCGAGATAATAAGTTAATTTTCCTAAATCACTCATTTCGAATTTTGTTGACATCTCTTCCTTGAACTCATCGATCGCTTTTCTACTTGTTCCGGTGACAAAAAGATCATCTACATAGACAACTATTAATAAAAATCCTTGTGTCATTACCTTTCGATAAACTAATTGTTCTTTGGTACATCATTCGAAATTCAACTCCTTTAGAACTTTTTTTAGCTTGATGTTCCAAGCTCTTGGTGCTTGTTTCAAACCATATAAAGCCTCTTAAGTTTATAAACTTTATGCTCACTCCCCTTGATTTCAAAACCTTCTGGTTGCGACACATAAACGGTTTCCTTGAGTTCTCCGTTGAGGAAAGCCGTTTTCACATCGAGATGATAAATCTCCCATCTGTAAGTGGCGGATTGATTTACGAGAAGTCGAATACTCTCAAGTCTAGCAACTGGTGCAAATACTTCTTCATAATCTCTTCATAATCTATTTCATGCCTTTGTACATAACCCTTAGCAACCAATCAAGCTTTGTACTTCTTTATGCTTCCATCAAAATTTCGCTTGATCTTAAAAATCCATTTAAGTCCAACTGGTTTTGTGCCTTTCGGGAGATCTTTAAGATACCAATTTTTGTTCTTAACAATAGATGAGATCTCATCTTCACAAGAAGCAATCCACACTTTTAACTCTTTTGCTTCTTCAAAATTCCTTGGTTCTTCTTCTAAGCACAATAGTAACCTTTCTCCTTCTTTTCGGCAAGCAAAACATAATCTTCAAGATGTTTTGCCTTTGTGGTTTGTCTTTGTGACCTTCTCAAGTTTGGATTAGGTTCATCTTGCTCCCCTTCATCATTAATGTCATGCTCATCGGAATCTACCAAGTCTTTTGTGGTTTCTTGATTGTTGCTTGCAGCGCAAGTTTTCGTTGCTTCCTTGTGAAGCAATCGAGCTTTCTTTGTTTCTTCTCCCCTTTTCTTCTTGACCTTTATATGTTACAAGATCGAAACAAAATCCTTGATCATCATTAGTCAAAACCGAGTTGTTGTTGCACCGATTCAATCCCTTAGTCTCATCCAATACAATATCTCGACTCACAACAATCTTTCATGTAAGATGATCAAGCAATCGATATGCTTTTGATCTTGGCTCAGTTCCGAAATGAACAAGCATTCTAAATCGATCATCTAGCTTTCTTAAATGTGGTGTCTTGATTTTAGCATAGCTAATACACCCAAAAACTCGAACATGACTAATATTGGGAATCTTTCGTCTTAACATCTCATATGGTGTCTTTCTTATAGAACTTTTATAGAAATCTGATTAATAAGATATATAGAATGTCTTACTGCTTCTCCCCATAAGTAGTTTGGAATATGCATATGCTTCATGATACTCCTAGACATCTCCATAAGTGTTCGATTTCTTCTCTCAACTACTCTGTTTTGTTGTGGAGAATATGGTGTTATTAGATGCCTCTTAATCCCGTTTTTCTCATAAAACACATCGAAATCTTTGGACAAAAATTCTCCACCTCTATCCATTCAAAAAACTTGAATCCTTTCGTTTATTTCTTGCTCTACTATCTCTTTAAATCGCTTGAATTTATTAAATGCTTCTCATTTCTCCTTCAATATACTCGTCAACATATAACAACTTCTATCATTGATAAGTACAAAGATGTACTTATTTCTAGAGGCTGTTGAGGGTGTTATGGTGCCACAAAGATCTTCGTGAAAAAGTTCAAGACTCTTCTTTGCTCGATAAAGAGTTGCTTGAGGGAAAAACTTTCAGATTTTTTTTCCAAGCAAGCAAGATCCGCAAATCTCTTTGTCAATACTTATCTTTGGAATTCCTTTAACAAACTTGCCATTAATCATTCTCCTCATGGTTTTGAGATTTACATGTCCCATCCTCGAGTGCCACCTTCTAGACTCACTAATTTGAGTTAGATGTAATTGTGTACTATCTTTGATATCCATAAGAACTTTGTACAAGCGATTTTTTCTCCGTTTTACTCTAACAATGAACTTTCCTTCTTGATCGTCCATGATTATATTGTCACCATTTAACTTAATGTCACAACCTTCCTCTATTTCTTGTCTAAGATTTATTATGTTACTCTTGAAATCGGGAATATAGTACACACCTTTCATCATCTTTTCATTCCCTTTTTGGTCAACGAAAGATGTCGATCCCTTTCCTTTGATATCAATTCATGGATCATCCCCAAATCTCACCTTCCCGTTGATAGTCTCATCAAAATTGGAGAAGTATCTTCTATCTCCGGACATGTGATTACTAGTTCTATTATCAAGATACCACGTGTTTCCCTCCTTATTCTCGAATTTACTTGGTACACAATTTTCTTCATTAAGAAACATGATCTCATGTAAGAACAAATCATCTCCCTCTAGTGTTTCTTGCTCCTTTTCATCCTCTTGTGTCTCTTGTAGCCTAAGTAATCAATCCAGACATTTAGAAGCAAAGTGTCCGTATTTATCACATCGATAACAAACTACTTTAGACATATTGAAGTCTCCATTACCTTGACCTCGTCCCCTTCCACGACCACGTGCTCCTCTAACTCTTTTTCTCGAACCTTCACAGACTCCCTTGTTTGATTTCTTGACTCCATATACATCAATTGTTTTTGATCTTCTTGAGATTCCTCTTCTTCTTTGAGGATTCTTTCTTTGTTGGCTTTTAGACGACCTACAACATCCTCAAAGCTTGTTGTTATAAGATCCAAGAGATGCTCAAGAGATGCTACCATAAGGATGAATTTCTTTCTAGGAAGGCACTTAAGAAACTTCTTCACCAATTTTGTCTCTTCGATTTCTACTCCAAGGGAAGAGGATGCATTTTGTGAAAGTTTAACCACAAATTCATCTATAGATTCATTTTCTTTCATCTTAAGACGATCAAACTCAGCCATCAAGGTTTGTAACCTTGCATCCTTAACACGCTCATCTCCTAGATTTCGCGTTTTTATGGCCTCCCACACCTTCTTTGCCGATTTTTAGTTCTCCAACTTATAGAATAAGATCCTCTGGTATATATTGAAATAAGAGTGCCATCGCCATATTTTTTTCTTCTTATCATCAATCTATGTCTCAATTACCTCCCATACTTCGTGTACATTGAGACAAACTCTCATTCTCATGGTCCAAACAGTATAGTTTGTCGCGGTTAACATCGGACATACAATGGAGGAAGAGCCTCTTCGCCCTTTAGATTTCTCCACAGACACGATTTGATTATATCCCATTGAAAACCAATTTTTTTCTTAAAACTCCCTAGCTCAAGATCACGACCTCCCTAGCTCACGATCACGACCACCCCAGTTTAATCACGACCACCCTTGCTCACGTCTAAGAACACTTCCTCAATCGATTTTACCTTAGAACCTTTGCTCTGATATTAATTGTTGTTTTAGTTTATACGAAAATAAGAAATCAAGAATTATAAAGAATGACTCTCTTTATTAGCTTAGGAAACTCAATGCAAAACATAAACTTTCAATCTTCATCTCATAAGTTATACCACAACCTTTGGCATCTCCTTATATACAACAGATAAAGTCCTACTCAATTTAAAAAACCTTATGTTTTAGATAACTCCTAAAACATCTCATATTTATCAAGTCTAACTACCTAACTTGCTCAGCAAGTTATCGACTTTAAGCTTACTTTAACACTCTTTGGGTTAGAGGAGGGTAGTTGTGGTTGAGTTAAAATAATGAAACCAGCAGTTTTCATTGGTAATCAAATAAAATACTTAGCAACACATGGACGTGATGATATGTTTCAGCTTAGCAATTTTCATAACTACCCTCCTTTGTAATTCTTTAAGGAGCCAAAAAGCCTTAAAAACATATGATTTGTATGTACTATATCAAGTAAATGAACTAGCATAATTGATAGTTTATATTTGTTGAAAATGTCTAATTCAAAGTTGTTGGAAACAGACAAGTTATGGATAGAATTGAGAGAGTAGTGAGATATCACGTAGCGTGAGTATGCAAAGAAAGGGAGAAGAAAGAAAAATGAAGATATTACTTATGTGGAATTTAAGTCGAAAGAGATAATGGAGGTTAAAAATATGAATCCACAAGCTGCCAACAGGGTACAAGATTATGAGAAGAAATGTCAGTTCTGCATAACTCAGATGCAAAGTCTACCAAAAAGATTGTAAGAAACAATTAATTCAAGTAGTTCAATAAACAGATGACTCTAAAGAAAGGGATAAAGAGATATATACTACAAGAAAATGGCCATATAGCGACCGATTTAACAGTGGCTTTGCAAAATTGAGTTTTGGTTGCATATGGATGGTAGCTAATAATGTTTGGTGGTGAATGATGGCGAGCAGTGACTACGTAGCCATTGTGTCGCAGAAACACAATTCAGAGGCAAGAGAGCAACCGAAATTGCCACTATTTATTGGTGGCTACGTGAGTAGCTAATTGATACTGCTAAAACAATGGCAATTTCGGTTGCTCTCTTGCCTCCGAATTGTGTTGTTGTTTCAATGCAGTGGCTATGTAGTCACTGCTCGCCACTATTCGCTACCAAACATTATTTAGCTACCAATTTATTAGTGGCACTAACTTAAGTTGGTCACTATTAGCTTCCGAAGAAGTGATTGATCTTAGTCACTGATATAGCTACCAAACCTTTGTAGCCATAGCCACAATTTTTGTAACCGAACGGTCTAGCTACATATTTGTAGCCATAGGGTAAATGGTGACGGTCTAGCTACAGATTAAATGCTAGCAATTTGATATTTGGAGCCACTATTACTGTCATTGAAATAGCCACTAATATTTCAGTGGTGAAACTTAATTTAAACTATAATATTAATTTAGTTTCATATTATTAATTTTATTTATTCGGTTTATAAACAGAAATCTCAAGTAAGTAATTAACTAAAGACATATTTAAACCATATAATTTATAGTTAAAAAGATTATGTTACAAAAGAAAAGTGGCCAAGTTTCTAAGTTACAAAAGAAGAACTTCCAATGCATTAGCCTAGATTCTAAGTTTCAAAAGAGGAGCTTCCATGTCAATAGCCTAGCTTAAGTTCTAATATAAGAGAAAACATATACATAGAGTTTTAAAACTTAAGATTTGAGATCATAATCATCAACACTTACATCTAAGTCACGTCCATGAAGGTGTGAAGGAACTGGTGGTTCTCTTGGCCTAGGAGGAGCTGATGTTGTTCCATTCTGAGTGAGTGTTTGAAGAAGCTGGTCAAGAGAAGTTTGCATTGTGTCAAACTTCTTACCAAGTTTCAAAAGCTGTGACTCAAGAGCAGAGACTGTGCCTCTCATTTTTGCAAATTCTGTCTCCAAACTAGTTTTGTTTGAGTGATATGGTATGGATGAATTCCCTTGCTGAAACTGAACTGAACCTAGCCCAAATCGATAACCTTTCATTACAGGAATATGCTATTCAAAAAAATAATTGTGCAAACATAAGTCAGTGAATCAATATAAACAAGAATATGTAAGCATTGTAGGCTAAAACGTTTGATTACACAACAACATAAAAAACAACAACGCTTAGCTCGGTTGATTACACAACATAAAAAAAACATGAAGGAATATTAGTGCAATGAAACCACAAAGTTCTAAAATAAAATAAAAAATACTTCACAGAATCGTCCAAATATGATACAAAGAAAGCCTACTCAAAGAAACAATTAGAATGCACAATGTAAGACAGTCTTATGCGATTCATTTTCCCAAAACTGTCTGAAAAAAATTTCAATAGTTTTTGCAAACAAATCAGAAAAAAATGAATAAATCAATGTATAAGACCTATCTCTCCACAAGCTACACAACAACTCTAAAATATAATTCTCTAATCATTTTCAGCAAACTTCACGAATCAAGATACAACAATAGAATCAACATAGCATAATAACAAATATAATTATCTTTTGAATCTAAACAAATTGGCTAAAACATAAGTTATTCCCTCATAGAAAGCCTTATCCAACAGAATTGGAATTGGTGTTGAAACAGTGGACACTTCATCACTATCATCTGAATCCAGATTAGGTGTTAACACATCTTAGTTGCCAAGCTATGAATATCCTCATATATCTTCTCATCTTTCTTGTCCACAAAGGTGGTCCCATCTGATTTAGTGTGAGTCTTTTTAATAAAGTCTGAAATTGATGGCATAATACCATTGTTTGCTTCAGCCTAGAACATATAGTTTGCCATAATTAAAATCAAAAACTATCAAACATAAATTACAATCTTCTTACCATCTCAAATTGAATTTTGGCAAATGGCTTTGAACCTGCAATGTGGTGATGCTCTCAACAACCATCTCGATGGGATTTTTTTGCCTCAGTACAGATTTTGGACCTTTTAATTGATGTAGGTGTGTCCCAGCGTTCCAACAACAATGCCCAATAATCATCATCCAAAAAATTTGGTTTGACTCTGTCTTGTTTTCCCTTGCTGATCACGTTCTTGATCAAGTTTCTAAGCTGCTTGTAGTATAATTTGACAGCCATGTTCAATTTCCCAGTAATAATATTGCTGAAAATGAAAACAGAATTTTTGTTGAAAAGCTAATGTGTTCAGAAAAAAAAAACACAATTTGAAGTAATAACATACTACAAACTTTGACCACCACTGAACTTGATGTTTTGGTGGAACATTTTGTAGACAGCTCCATGCACCATTGAAATGTTTTGGTAGATGGAACTTATATCAGTCCTAAAAAATAATTAAGTCCAAACCTAAACAAACAGAGAGGATTAACGAATAATCAGTGGTTGAGGTAAACAACAACATAATTAAACTAATGAAAGACAAGTACAAGCAAATTAGTCAAAATAGTAACATGAGCTCACAAAGATAACACAAACGATAAGCATCATTAAACAAATCTTTCTATGATCAAGATTCGACGAATGATCAAGATCTGACGAGTGCAAATTCATAAAGCACGAAGCCACGAACCGGAGATTCCTTTCTCCAAATCGAGATTCTCACGAGACTCTGTTAAATCACTCAAAGATTCAAATCAGTGTCAAAGATCTGGTCATCGTTAATTTGTTCTCAGTCATTCACCAACAGTTTCATAAAGGTTTCCATCATCACCGCTATGTGTATTATTATCAGCGTCGTCTTCTGATAACTCGTACTTGTCTTCCTTTGTAATTGACCAAGATTTAACTATCCCAGCGATGGAAGGCTACTCAGTATCTCACGTTTATCGTGGTTTGATGTGCCTTGTTAACAGAAAAAGTGCAAAAATATACAACACTAGCACTAGGAAACTTGTCGTCTTACCCGACATAGAGGAGTCCAAACGCATACCTGAAAAATTGCGAGAGTAAGATTATGTGCCAAACCGGACATGATCCCATTTATAACCAGTATAAAGTGGTTTGCATAGTTTCAAGACCCAGTTACGAAGTTGGAACGTACATGTCTGAGCATTGGGTGTTACTAGTAGGAGGAGATGGATCTAGTCGATGGAGAAAGGTATTAAACCCATGTCAATGGACGTATACGTTTACCTTGCCTGTGTTTACTTGTTTTACCATGTGCTTGTAAGTTTAGATATTCCTTCTGAAGAAATAATCAGTATCCTCCAAGAACCTGAACATTTAGCATTTTGGCCTCTTTTTGCTCATCTTATAGAATACAATGAAAGAGTAGCTCTTTTAAGCCGCAAATGCATATACTCAAAGGCAACCATTGGAGGGTCCAAGGTACAACTCGAAATGGTGAGGTTATCTTCGTACCTCGAAGAAACACTTTCGTTAAATCTCAAAGTAAAGCTCGTTTCCATGTTTTCCTTTACAATCTACAAGCCAATCTTTTGAGAAAAGTTGAAATCAAAAATACATTAAATGGGAAATATCTTATCAAATATTTGGGCGTTTTTGAATTCGATGATGTTGAGAACTTAATGTATCTCTAAACGCTCATATGTTTTCTTCTTCTTTTGGGATTTTGTTTAGAAACATCTTATTTATTAATATCCTTTGGATGCTTTTGTTCTTCGTCAAATAAAAGAATTCTATTTGCCAACGAGAAGAAGAAAACACAGTAGATGAAAAATTTTTGATAATTTTTATTTGCCAACGAGACTTTGATAATTTGTTTTACAAATCTTGCAAGAAAGTTTTGCTTCTTTTTTTTTAAAATGTTTTTTTGGTGATACATATCGTGTAACTTCAAAAGGATACATTTTACCAGAAAAAAAACTTTAAAAAAAGGATACACTTCGGTCTTTGAGGATGAGACAGAGACTGATTTTGCTAACTATAATCAAACAAATTAAATGATATAAAATGAAAAAATTTATATTTTGAGATATTTTAAAGTTTGTTACTAGAATTTGATATCAAAATTCAGGAAAACAATAAAAAAAATTTATGAATTTTTTTTAAAAATTTATGAATTTTTTTAAAAAATTTATCACCCAACACCAGCAGTATACGGATTTGTATCAAATTCATATATATATATATATATATATATAAATTTATACAATATTTAAAAATGAGATTAAAAATATAGTAACTTTTTTTAATAAAGTTAGAATTGGTCCTCCCAAGAAAAAAAATTGAAGCTTTACGAATTACGAGGATGCCATCTTCTTCTTCCTCGTTTCTTCTGTGAATTGATTTCTCAAGATTCAATCTAATCATCAAAACTCAGCTTCCATTAACTAAATTTCTTTTTACTCTCTATTAATCTCTCGATCTCTTAAATCCGCAATGGATCTTTCCCCAGAAGAGCTTCAATTTCTCAACATCAGAGGAATTTTGCGTGAATCAACCTTGATCCCCAAATTTTCACCCAAAACCTTCTACCTCATAACCCTAACCCTAATATTCCCTCTTTCCTTTGCAATCCTCGCACATTCCCTCTTTACACAACCAATCCTAGCTCAGATCGATATTTACTCACCCGCCAATCAAGCTCAGGCCCAACACGAATGGACCATCCTTCTCGTTTTCCAGTTCTGCTACATCATCTTCCTCTTTGCATTCTCTCTTCTCTCCACAGCTGCCGTAGTCTTCACCGTCGCTTCTCTTTACACCGGAAAACCCGTTTCTTTCTCCTCCACATTGTCGGCGATTCCTCTCGTCCTCAAACGATTGTTCATCACATTCCTCTGGGTTTCACTCTTGATGCTTGCTTACAACACTGTTTTCTTAATCTTCCTGGTCACATTGATCGTAGCTATCGATTTACAGAAAGTATTTTTAGCTGTCTTCTCGTTAGTAGTGATCTTTGTTCTGTTCTTAGTTGTTCATGTTTATATGACAGCTTTATGGCATTTAGCTAGCGTAGTCTCTGTTCTTGAGCCGATTTATGGTTTCGCTGCGATGAAGAAGAGCTACGAATTGCTTAAAGGAAAGACTTTAATGGCTTGGTCGATGGTTTTCATCTATCTTGCTCACTGTGGATTCATTAGTGGAGTTTTTGGTGCTGTGGTTGTTCATGGTGGAGAAGATTATGGAATTCTTATTAGAATTTTCGTTGGAGGATTCTTAGTTGGTGTTCTTGTGATTGTGAATCTAATTGGGTTGCTTGTGCAGAGTGTGTTTTACTATGTTTGCAAGAGTTTTCATCATCAGGAGATTGATAAATCTGCGTTACACGATCATCTCGGTGGATATCTCGGTGAATACGTGCCTCTTAAGAGCAACATTCAAATGGAGAACTTTGAAGTTTGACAGATCATAATCATCATCATTAACTCACTAATTCACCTTTTTTTTAGCAGTTTATAAATGTCTTGTAAGTTTGTAATGTTTGTAATTTTTCACACAAGTGTATTTCCTTTCTTACTTGAATATCCAATTTAAGGAGGAAAAGAGACTTGTTCTTACATGAATGGCTCCTTGTTTGATTGTCTGGAGCCAAATTGGCTTAATCCGAATACTGCTTGTGATCTTCGGCTTATTATGGCTGTTCAGTGATATGTTAAATTCATGGATTAAGAACTTTGAGCTTCGAGTGGACAGTACGTGGACATCGAGACAACTCTCGGTGCCTTAAAAGCCTTCGGGTCACGTTAAGCTCCTTCGAAGTGACAATCAAAGCCGTAAAAGTTAGAGCTTTATAATCATGTAAAGAAAAACGTGAGTGAAATTTTCACATGACATAAACGTAATTTAATTTCTGACACACTGCATATTTCACACGACCTTGAGTTATTAACATCAAAAAACGTATAAGAGTGATCAATTGATTAGGTTCTTATTAGAATCAGTTAAATCGGTTCTAGTTTTGTTTTGAGTTTTGACGGTTTCTTTGCTTTGTTTGGTAACCGGAAATTATTCCAATTTTGTAACAACTATGTTTGACAAAACTATGGACTTCAGCACAGAGTTAAAGGCCTTTAAGCCCATACAAAAGAAACCATTACCGGTAATAATTATTTAAATTGAGTGAAATTTTATGTTTGACAATTTAAAGGAAGAATAATAATGAAAATTCTACTTAACAATATATTCATTGAAATAATAACAATTTTTGAATAAGGAAAAAGCCCTTAGGTGCAATAATTCAAATTGAACATGGCTTTGAAATTTATTATAAAAATTATTGTTTTTGCGTGATTGTATTGTACAATTGCAAGTGGTTTTTAGCATATTGCATATCTTAGAATTAAGTCCTACTCCTGCATTATGTAAGAATTTAACTATTAGATTGCTCAGCTGTTATCTAATATTGATTATAAAAAAAAAAACTTACAATAATGGCCAAGCATACATATGGCTGGTATTAAGTCAATTGACTTTGTCCCATTGATATAATTTGGCACTTCATATAAAGATATGGATCTCAAATGGAATATACGTCACCCCGTCACAATTATGAGTTGAATAACAAAATTTTTAGTTTTCTTTTTTGTAAATTAGTTTTTAAAAGTAGGATAATGTTTTTTTATTTGTTTCCAGTACGATAATAATTAAAATAACATTTCAGCCATCACCATATTCCAACATTCTAAAAAAATCAAGCCTTCATGCTAAAATAATGTTATCACGTCACCAATATAATGCATTAATGACTTTTTCTAGATACCAAATTTTTTTTTTTTTGGGTCAACTTTAGTCTTATAATTGGATAGATAATGTCTGATTCATAGTCAAAACTCATATTCTAAAATCATTCTTTTTTCTTCCATTTGTTTCGGGAAAAAATTAAACTCTGGTACTGAAAAAAACTAAAATAGCCAAATACCAAAATATCTAGTTTTATAACTTCTATTTAAGGAATTTGACCCTAAGGAAATATAAAAATTAGAAGGAAAGATATATGGCTTTTTCTTTTTCATTTCACTGTGTATACTGTACCACTATTAACAGAATATGAGGTCTACATATTTTAGTCAAACGTACGTGCACACAAGCCATCTATTTGGTTAAATTCATATTTAGATGCTATTTTTCTACCATAATATATGGTTATATGATATGCGCATATGTGGCATGATAAAATATTATATGTAAGCTTCACAAATTGGTAAAGTCAATGGTGTTATGTATTCCATATTTTATTAGACACCAGTTGACTCAATAAGTATACAAACACAAATGGGTATATAGGATGAATAGACAAAACTAAATGACATATCAATAGGACTTTCACATTATTGTAAATACTTTAATACATGTCGTATCCTTCCGAGCAAGATGACGGTTACTATTGGTCCAGTGGTTGTTAACCAAAAATGGAATTGGTTGCTTTAATTAAGAACGAGTTATAACTATAAAAAGTGGTTTATACGCAACATTCTCAGAGAATGATTTTAAATAACTATAAATGCTTTCAGATTAAAAAAAAAAAATTAACTATAAATGCGTAATCTCATGCACGTTCTTGTTTCTGATGATATAGGATATATATATATATATATAGGTGATTAGCTAGAATAGTGCTAGAAAATTATAAAATTATTAAAATAGTGCTCATATTTCAAAATTATTTAAATAATATTGAAACATTTTTAAAGACGTCCTTTTTTGCTTTGTAAAAAATAAAATATTTACAAAAATATCATTAATGAAATCTAGAGTATAACAAATCTGAGAGTAATAAATCTACTTCACATGACATGTTTAATATTTCTGAGTAGATTTTTTTTGCTTTATGTAGATTTATTCTGTTTTGGTAGATTTATTTTTGAAAGTGTAGTAGACTTATCTTTTCGTAGATATATTATGAAGTAGCAGATTAATTTTACCATTTTGTAGATTTGTTTAATCTACTGTAGTAGATTTTCTTCTGTCGGTAGATTTATATTTGGTCGCATATTTAATTTCATATAGCAGATTTATTTTTGCAGATTTTATGTTATGTGTTGCATATTTGTTTTCTTTTGGTAGATTTATTTTCAGTTCGTAGATTTTATGTTCATTGTAGCTGATTTGTTATGAATTGGCAGAGTTGTTTTTGCATATTTATTTTGTAGTGTTGCAGATTTATATTTGAGTCGTAGATCTATTGTCAATTAGCAGATTTATTTTCATATGTTGAAGATTTGTTTTAAAATTGGTAGATTTATTCTCGTAGATTTTATACTAAGTGTAATAGATTTGTTTTTTTTGTAGATTTATTATTTTATTGTCACAGATTTTTCAGTGTAAATGTCTATACATAATATTGTAGATTTGTTTTAGTTCTTGTTAATTTATTTTTAGAGTTGTAAATGCTAAGGACTTGCATTTTCTTATCCAAAATGCAAATCCAGAATAACCAGAATGTGAAATTCCATGACTTTATCTAGTAAGAAACACATGTACATAGAAAAGCATCAACATTCTTTCTCCTCAACTTGAAAAGAAAAAAAGAATCTTCAAAACACTAAAATTAAAGACAGAGCTCCAACCCTCGACATTGTTACTAATAATGAATGTGACTCAGGCTCAAAATCTGCAGAGACAGTTGGCTTGCAATGTTCTTTGTAATGTTCCCCTGAGGTTTATTGAGCTTTATTGATCGTTTTATTATGCGTAGAGCCTAGCGAACTTATCTAGTTTTTTCTCTATATAATTGAACCTCTCTGGTTCTTTGTATCATCTGAAAATCATCTTTCGATTTTTCTCTTTTGTTGTCAAAGTTATGAACAAATATTCTATCTGCGAACAATTATAATCATCTTCATATACATAATTACAAATTAAAGGAAGTAGAAGTAGAAGGAACTTCCTGAAATCTCGATGTGACTATTTGTTTCCCAAACTAGTTTACATTAAATCTTAATATCAACGGTGAAACAAGAAGATTGATTTCATCTAACAAGATAACACCTATAGAAGAGCTTTATTGCTCCATAATCTGAGGTGTGGGTGAACTCATCTTCTTCTCTGTACCAATACATGCTTCAAATATTAGATTCAAGAACTCCAACCGATGTTAAGATTATAGCAGCATGAGAGCATTAAGGAAGACACCATTAGCTCCTACACACTTTAGTTGAAACTGGAAAGCCATAAAATTGGAAATTTGTATTAGACTCTTACACAAAATAAATCTGAAAAAAAGGAAGATAAATCAATCTTCTCTTACACAAAATCAAAATCACCAAAACTCAAAATTGAATGAATTAGCATATATAATCCCATAATTGAATAAATGTAAAGCTAAAAATCGAATTAACTACAAGAATTCAAATAGATTTACACGAAATCACGAAATCAACATCACCACATATAAAAATTTAATGAATCAACAAAAAATCTAATAAATTTGCAGATTTAAATTACAATACACGAAATCAAGAATCTAAACACCAAAAGAGAAGCCATCTAAGAGAAATCATGGAAAAAAAACAAAAAAGGAGGATTTACCTTTGCCGAGTCACCAACAAAGAAGTCGAGTCACTGCAGGAGAAGCCGCGTCACCGCTGTCCGAGAAAACCGGAGTCGCTACTGTTTGAGAGAACCCGAGTCACCACTATCGAGAGAGGAAGTCATGATGAAATTTTTTTCGTAAAGTAATTACTCCCTCCGTTTCACTACATTTGATCTTTTAATTTTTTTCACAATGTTTAAGAAATCATTAAATTTTGTAATTTATCTAAATAAAACATGTTTTATCAAAAATTCCAAAATAATCTAACCAATCACAAATCAATCTGCAAAATTCAAAGAGTCAAAAACACTAAACAAACAATAAATTTTGCATAGAAATCCTAGAACATCAACTAATATGAAACAAAAAAAAAATCATAAAACATCAAATAAAATGAAACAGAGGGAATTTAAGATTATTTATTCTTTTAATTTTATTAAGTTTTTGTTTTGAATGACATTATAGTTATAAAACAGAAACTAATAGGTTTTTATGTCTTTTTACTCATCATTTTTAGCCTTCACATGTTGTAGCATTATTTGAGTAATTATACTAGATATGAGCATTATTTAAGTAATTATATATATATATATATTCAAAAAAAGAAAATGATGAGAAACAACTCCTTTTTGAGTTTTTATTATAAGAAATAACCCCTTTTTTCTTATGTGTTTTACCTCTTTTTCACCATTCCCTCTTAATCTCTCTCTTACGTATTGACCTTTATACTCTTTCCTTACTTGTTCAAATTTGAACGAAACATCACGTCACAAATATTCATCCATGCGACTGAAGAAAAGCATAACGTCACTTCTTCAATCTTTATCTCTTTCACCTCTTTCTTTTCCCTTGCCAACTCTACTCTTTTGTCCCTCTCCATTCTTAATTTTTATTTCTTTCTCTCACTTGTTCATCTATATCGTATCTCTCTCTCTCAAGTTTTAATCGTTCAATTTTTTCATAATCACTGTTAACTCAACTGTTGGTTCTGTCAATCACTGCAGAGTAAGGCTAAACCCAACCTCAAATTTTGTTTTTGTTCGAACCCTTCTTTTGTAATCTATCATTCATGGTCTTGGTAATCAACGATTTTTTTCTTACATTGACATCTATTCAAATTTGTCTATGAAATCCGGATCTCTTGTCCATTATACCCCATATGAACTTTTTTGAGTTTGTTCTTACAAAAAATGTTTCATATTTCCCTTTTTTTCCCACACCAAGGAAAAACCCTAGGTTTTTGTCTCCATTAATTTTAACCTCGAATCGCAGATTCCAGATGCATGCAATCAGTTTTTATGATGATTTTCTTTAGATCCCAACTGCTATAATTTGTCATGTGTGTTTCCCGTATTCTAAAACATTTCGCCTCCAGGTACATATAATCACAGAGACATTTCGCCTTCTCTAATTACAGAGACACATGGCTCCAAAAAACCAAGAATAACCTACTTTCCCACTCAGAAGAAGGCGATTTTAATGCAGACTTGCTCCCTCCTCGTCTTTTCGCCATTGATAGATACCCTTCAGAGGGTCCCTTGAATTCTTACTCCAAGCCAGAGTACATGTTGGAGTAATGAAGTTGCCCCCACAGAGGATGTTGCCGACAAGAACATCGAGGATTCCAAACTTGATGTGAATGTCCACGCAGAAGTTGTCTACTCTGAAGATGAGTCTGACAACTCAGATGATGTCAAAAACATAATGACTCTAATTTACACAACTTTGAGGCTGTCAACTCCGAAGATGTCCACGACTCTGAACCTACAGATTGCAACTCTGAAGATGTCCAGTTATCCAGAAACTGTCCACAACGAAGCTGAGAATATCACAACGAATTTCCAAATAGATGTTGAAATCCCCACTAAGTCTGACAATGTCCACAACGACAATGACAATCTCCACAACGTTTCTAAGGATGTACACAACATCCCTGATGATGTCCATACAGAGACCCAAGATGTCCACAAACACACAGATGATATCCATACTAAGGAAGTCTACACAGAGGTTGTCCTCTCTTAATTTCAACTCTATGGTGTTTTCTTTTGTCCACGGATGTTCTTGTCTATTGTTATTCTCCTTTGTCTATAGTTTCGCTATCTGTATTACTTTTTATCCAATTTGAAATTTTCCAATGGAAATTTGTATAGATTGCGCAGTTACATTTTCACATGTATGCATCACAACTATGTTTTACTTGTAACAATTTTAGTAAGTCCATATGATTCTTGTTATACCTCTATCTCATTTACAATCCTCTTAGAACCTCTACATATATTACATATTTCTTTACAGTTTTACATGTCATGTACATACGTAACAAGTCATGTTCACGCGTAACAAGTCATGTAAACATATAACAAGTCATGTAAACGTGTAACAAATCATATTATTTGTTTAACAACTTGTGTGTTTTACGTATACTAGTTTATGTACACATGCACCAATTTATGTAAATGTTTAACAACTTATGTGTTATGTATACCAATTTATGTACACATGCAGCATTCTTGGATCCATACTACAAACATGTTTAGGGGTTACATGTCTAACAATAAACTTATCGTGACCCTCCATCTACACTGCATACACTTGCCTGAGATAGATATCATCTACACAACCAACATCCACCCTATATGGTCCAGAACGAAAGCGCTCTACTCATGCATATCTTCTTAATTTCTTTATTTGATTTATAAATGCAAGAGTCACATGTATTTTGGCTTGTATGTGCAATATTGCTGTTTGCCAGTCTATGTACCCAGGCACTATTACATATAAGCGTTTAACAATCATGTACTTCATTTTATTCATCATCGCAAAAGTCACCATGTTTTTGGGTTGTCATATTGGATATTGACATATATCAGCTTATGTACAAAGACATGTTATGTAAGTGTTTAACAGTACTTTAATCCATTTAGCACAATTGCTCTTCCACCCTTTCCTAAAGCAGTTGTTGCTCTGACAATATCTTAAACATATTCTAACCTTTTTTAATTTATTTTAATGAGGTTCATAATATAAGTAGGGGTATTTATGCTTTTCACCGTTTCAGATTTAATTATTTGAAAACTTCTATCTATCACCTAATTTTCTTATAACTTTTGTATTACTACTTAATTCACCTTTTTTCATCTAGAAATAATTATATTAATTTGGAAAGATACCAAAAGGCATTAAAAAAACAACAACTAAAAATAAATAACGCTTATCATTTAATAAACTAGCACTACCAATTTACACCATAAACTGTTATAAGCTTCTTGTGGGTATTTGTAAAGATATCAATCGAGTTTTATTTAATTATTGGTGGAGTAAAGGACCGGATGAAAACCAAATAACTTGGTTGTCTTGGAAGCGTTTGAGTCTTCCTAAGAAGGAGGATGGACTTGGGTTTCATGATATAGTGTGTTTTAATACCGCTTTGCTTAGCAAACATGTTTGACGTATCATGTTTGTCTCGTCTGACCTTGGATTATGTGATGTAATTATGATTGTCAATTTGGCAATCTTTCTCCATTTGGCTGTAGCTTGGATTATTCAAGATCATTTAAGTGTTTTTAAGGAGTAGATAAGAGTATGGTCGCGTTTGTAGTTCTGTTTTAGATGCATACTTCCAAGCTCTACTTATATTAATGCAGCAATGTTGGGTGTGTGGCTACAGGAAGGTGATCTTTGAAGGTGATAATCAAATTGTGGTCAAGCTCCTACAAAGACAACTTACAGATTATGCCATGTTTCATTTGATAAGGGAGATCGATTATTGGTTTTCTCGATTTAAATCAGCCACGATTGTTTGGGTTAGTAGATCATGTAACAAGGTAGCTAATCATTTAGCTAGATCCTTTGATTACTTGTGTGCTTTTACTCAACTTTCCTATGTTCCAAATTGTATGGATTCAATCCTCCATGAGGATTATGTTTCTTCTGCTTAATGAAATGAATATGATGATGTTAAAAAAAATTTTTGAAAGAGTAGTAAATCATAAGCGATTTGTATTAGAATTGATAATGAAAACTATAGTTAATCTTAGAGATAATGATCAAAATGGAGACAATTGACGTGGAGATTTCTAAATTAGGGACTCCTTAATTTTCATGAATTATACGGACATGAGCATACCTCTGAAGTACATAACCATTTAATCATGTGTGGTGGTCATAAGCACATGCCTAAATTAAAATATATGTTTTTGATGTACATACAAAAACGAATATGTAGAGGCAACATAGGTGGGAAAATGAGAACACAGGGAGAAGTGAAATGTGTATGCTAACTGTTTTAAGCCTCGAAAACCATAATGTGATTAGGGTTTTGGAGTACAGTTGAGAAGATAAATTTATCTAAGAAAGAGTTAATCGCTTCATATGGAGGTAAAAATCGAGCTTTATTTTTCATTCATGTCAACCTAGAGTTTGGAAAATTAAACTTGAACGGAGGTACGCCATCTATTTACTGTGCGTTCAACACGAAATTTTCCTAGTGGTTGATCATGGAAATAAAAGGCTTGTTATATCTTTTTTACATGTGCAATGGGTTTATGTGGTACATTAGTAAGTGTGAATGACTTCAGTTGCTTTGAAAGTGATTGCAATACCTCATTATGCATAAAATGGAACGATCGGTGCTTGTTATACATGACGAATAAGAGTGCTCACCATCGGGGGTTGGCATGAAATGTTCTGATCTTAAATAATAACATGAAATTATCTGATCTTAAATAATACATTAATAGATAATCCATGAGTTGAAACGAAGATAGCATATTGGGTCCTATTTGACCTCTATCTTTTCTTTTCACAACATCCCCCGCATCAATAAATAATGACATAACCTTGGATACATTTTTTTACTTCAAAGAAGAAAATAGAGGCCTTAACTTATTGGTGTCATTCGAAACAATATATAAGACGAGCTTTCATGGTGAAAGTGAAAAAAAACTACGCAAATATGATGAACAATGACAATGTTGTTATAGTAACATAAGAAAAACAGAGCATAAGTTCTCCACCTCATGCCGATATAGAGATTGTAGGAATATATAAGGGTGAAAGACATACAAATACACAAAGTGGGGGGATATGGGAACTAAAGTTATTCAACTTGGAGATATAACACTATCACTAAGCTCTCCGGCTAATCAAGGAAAGGAAAACGACATTGAGGTTCGTAATGAGAGACCACATGAAATGCAAAACATTGCAGAAATGGGTTCGTTAACCACCATGTATCAACATAAATTGCTAGACGAGGCACTGGTAATAGAAAAAATGATCACCAAAGGTAGACTGGACAAACAGAGTAAAGGAAAAGAGAAATTTGATGAAGGAGAAGTACATGTCATATATGATAGAGAAGTGTAAGATGTAGAATATAGAACATGGAACAATCAAGTTAGTCAGGAGTATGCCTTACTCAAGAGAGAGAATGATGGAGCAACGGTATATCGATCAAAAACTATTAGACTAGAAAGTGCACCATACACTAAAGACAACCACAGTTTTGATATAACACATGCCTATACTCAGAGATAAAGCCAGGATAACTCCTGTGGCGCATTTGGCAATATTAATGACGACCAAATGGTCAATGAGGTACTCAATAAAGCATCCTAAAAACTTGCATTCCTACACAGAGAAAAGGAAAACAGATTATTATCGCAGTTGGTATGGCTATAAGAGGTCATAATGGATGACAACGAGGAGAATGATGGAAAGTACACAATTTGGAGCAATGTAGTGAACCAAGAGTATGCGTTACTAAACAGAGGAAATCCTGCACCCATTGGACAGACATCATGAAGCATTAGACAAGTGAGTCCTACATAAACCTAAGACGTAAAGAGTTTAGAGAAAGAGTTAGGTGAAGAGGAATAAACGCAACATACACAAGACAACCCTCCATGTGTTGGTGAACCATTGCTTACAAATGGAAATATAGAAAATGGTGGGTTCAATAATGCAAAAGTGCAATTTACATTGGAAGGATATTCAAGAGCAACACAGATTAAAAAAACCTTTGGCTATATATTCAAAGAAAAGGTTGTTGACATTCAAGTTAACAAGACTAGATAAGAGGCATTAGATAGTTGAGTGTTAAAACTAGATTTGCAGACGAAGAGTGCATGAACATATAGTTTCAGGAATTTCAAATATGTGAATGGCCAAAGATGACCTAGGGCTATCGAGATACCTGGATTTGTTTTCGATCAACTATGTGTTTCAATCTCCTACATGAAAGGATGGAAAACTAAAGAAAATACAGTAACAGAGTCAAGAAGCAGTGCAGAAAGAAGTTATGCACTTATACGGAACTACTTACACCAGCTCAGGGAAAATAACCCAGGGAACTTGACAAGCATTGAAACTCGAAATGTCGTAATAGAGAGATTGAAATTTAAGTACCTCTTCTTTGCATATTGGGGCTTGTATACATGCATCCAAATATATGTATGACGTGGTTATGGTTGACACCACCTCAATCAAGGCAAAATTTAAACACTCATTATTAACATCAGTTTATAAGATGAGAACTTTCAAATAATGCTTTTAGCATTTGGGGTAGTTGACAGCGAAAATGATCAATGGTGGTCTTGGTTCTTCCAAAATTATGAATAGCACTACTTGACTCACATGGTTTAGTTTTCATTTCTGACTGATATAATCCAATTTACACTGCTTTACGAACTGAGCATGTGCAGTCCATCTGAAAAAAATCGTGAAAACCAAATTTCAAAGGGTCAAAGGATTACCATATTTTAGTTCAAAAGTCGCACATACATACACTGTTGTAGTGTTTAGGAGCAAATTTGCAGAATTTGAGAGTAAGAGGCCCGAGTGTGCAATGACCTTCGTGGTGGTATTTCACATTGGATCATAGTTTATTTCCAAGGTCTAAGGTTCAACATAATGACCAGTAATGTTGCATAAAGCTTGAATGCAGTAGTACTCAATGCAATAGAATCCCTAATAATTTTAATGGTAGAATCAATTTGGATGAGGCTAATGAGATGATTTGACGGTAAGGTGGTGGTTTGATTGATATTCTAAATTGGTGGAGGTAGATTTACTCCACGAACAAGCTATAACACTGCTTCTAAAATGCTAAGTGAATTACACACTTAAATTTAAAGAAAGAACAATTCTTCAAGGAAAACACACATGAAAAAGAACGAAAATACTTCTTTTAATCTTGATTGAAAGGTGCTTTGAACAAAGGAAGAAATGAGCTTTATAGAGCTCTTACATTAGTAAGATAGTGTTTTAAAAAGTAGAAATAAAAAATAAATTTTAGTATGGAATCACAAACTAGTCGTTGGACCATTATGAGCAAAATGGGTGAAATAAAGAAACTTGAGTTGTGGTTGAGTCATGAGAGCTTGGCCATGAATTTGTGATGTCTAGGTACTCTTAATTCATTGAATCAACACTCAAGTTGTAGCTACAACAAAGATAATGCTAGTGTAGAGATATTACACAAAGTGTGAACGCATCTAAATATGGCAATTAGATTCTCAAGGGGATTCACTTAATCATGTGATTGATGAAGCATGATATTACTTCCCCGGATGTTTATAAGTGGTTGAAAGAGTCCTCTAATCGCCAAAAATAAGCTTACAAGCCTTTAAGACAAGTGAATTCCAGACTTGCCATAGTATAACCAAATTGATCCATCTTCTTAATTGGAGCGAATCTGGAGGGTCCAGTGATGGTTTAAAGTGTTCATGGGGTTGTTGGAACCATAAAAGACCCCAAAACGTTCTCCTAGTAGTCAAGAACAAAAGTCGTTCCTTAGCTAGACTATGTTGCTCGATATTTGGCATCGTCATGCAAAAGGTAGAAGGTCCAACTTCTAAAATTCATAACTTTCAGTGTCGGGCTTATTTTGGACGTATTCAACTTTAAGGGTTTAACTGGATGATTCAAGTACAAAATCAAGCATAGAGAAAAAAATTGTAGTTGAAAATGCCAAATTATGAGAATTAACCTACTCACAACTCAACGGCTTCACACCTCCGGACTGCTTATGTTAAAATGTTTGATAACTCGACACAGGCACGAGACCCTACATGAAAAGAGAGAAAAATATTATCAAACAAATAAGATAACAAAAAGGGAGGCAAAAACAAACATGGTAAAAGGAATAACCTTATCAGAGACAAAGCGTTCGGAAAATCGATCACAAGCAATCGACAATGTCAAGCGCAAAATAGAGAAAGAGTACACATACAAAATCGCACAAGAACTATAATTTAAAAATAAACAATTAAACAAACATACTAGATTACATACATGTGAAGAATGCATAGATTCATGAGATTCAAAAATATGCGTTTTCACCTGAAAGCATGTTAAGAATTGAAACTAAAACATGTATAGATGATAGGTAGAATACAAAAAAAGATAACCTCTTAATGCACATAGAATATAGTATTCTTGGTGGCTTTCCCATCTTTCAAATTATTGCTTCAATTTCATCAGTCACATTAATGTGCATGAGAATCGACGTCAATGAGAAAGGCATGACCTGCGAATCTGGGCGATTGTGCAAGCCAGTCCCTCTCACCAATAATTTACACTATATCACTAACAACGACCCTCCATTGGTGCTTAAGTTCAAAAACATATGATGTCTTCAGCTGAACAAGTTCCAACCTCAACTAAGAAAGCTCTTGAAAAACATCACGAGTACGAGCAATCGTAACCCCAGTAGACGAACCAATATTCAAGTCAACAGCAGGAGGAGAAGGTGATGTAATCGGCCCTTTTGCAACATTTTTAAACAAGTTACGAGAACATGACTTGTTCAGGAACCAGTTGCCATACAAAAGATAATAGATATATGTAATTAGAGTTTTCATATACGCAACACTTTTATCTAGCCCACCTAAACCATCTGGATGAGTAGGTAATGCAAAATGATGGTGTACTTGAAATGCATACAAATGCAAATTAGTTAATCAAATTAAGCAAAAGGTCAAAAATAATAACAAGGAAGAAGGTACTAACACTAACTCACCTCTTAACCTCCAAAATTGTCTCATTATGGAATGCCTTTAGGGAAGGTAAACTACCAAACCGTCGATCAATAAATGTTACTACAAAGTTCTCTCCACACAGAGCATGCAACAATTGCAGAACTACCTGGAAGAGGAGTAGCTAGAGTGCAACAGGGAACCCATGAACTAGCAAAGAGGCTTGATTAAGTTTTTTCTCGATACAAGAATTGGCATCAAGACCAATGATCACCATTCTAAGTGTCCTTTCAAATAACAACCACCCCCACGGATAAGAGTAGAACACATTAAGGTCTTTAACCATCTCAACAACCCAAGATAACGGTTTGACCAGATGTGTATCAATATCAATATGCCATCAACAATAACAATTAAAACCGACCTCAATTTCCTCCACAAAGGCATACTAAAGTCTGATTTTAGCATGCCCACCACATCTTCAATTCTGACCCTTTTGGCAGGACCTACCGGAGCAAACCAAAATGGGACATAACTAATTTGGTCATCGTGTGATTCCTCACTAACATGGTCCTCTTCATACGGTCCAAATGGGAAACTAGTGATGCGTCCAAGTTAGATAAAGAAACTTTCAAAGGATGTTCACAAGAAAAGAACCACAATTCTTATAAATTTATGTAGGAAGTTAGCGATAGAGGACATTGTGAAAAATCATGGCAGACAAGGAATATTGCCTAACAGGTAGAGTAAATAACGACCCAAATGGTGAAGGGAAAAGAGTCTCTATCTCAGGCGTCCCTTACAGGATATCCAGGATGTCAGTTAGATACTGTGACATATGCAATCATCAAAGAAGGAGAATATTCATTTTCAAAGAAAAAGATAGACATTGTTATTCGAGTTATCACTTATAGGTTTGCAGCTAGCATTTAAAAAAAACTATGCGGGAAACTCTTATGGTGATCTTTGTAAAATTCAAATTTTTGTTGTGATTGGTGTTATCAATAGCTCGTCAAAATCTCTTTCTCTTTTTGTTGTAGGTTTGAGAAAGACTATTGTTCTCTAGTAATTGTAATTCTATGTTCTCCTAACAATTTCAATTCAATATAATGAGAAAAGAAAAAAAAGTGAAAATTGATATATGTAAGTGAAACATGACTATTCTCATTTTCACCAATTTTAATTCAGCACAACTTTATCAACATTTAAGACTTTAATATTTTACAGCTTTACAATTATGAGCCATCACTTTCGTACAACAACAACTACAAATAGTTATAGATATTCTGGTACATGAATCGAAAAGTTGTGCGGCATGAGTCGGGAACATTGAAAGCAAAAAATAAAAATAAAAAAAAATAAACAATGATATCCTAATAGTGAATATTAATAAATAAATTTATGATTTCTTCGGCAAAAATTAGAAGAAATATTGGAATTTAATTGTTTTTATTTTATTTTTTGGTTGGAAGAGAGAGGAAAGCCCTCCCAACTTTATAATTGTTTTTATTTTATTTATTACAATATATCATATATTTCAATTAAACATGACTATAAATATCAGAAGCTAAATACGGAAACCAAACTAAACCAAAAAGAGATACTTAGTTTAGCTTACTTCCGACAAATAATTATTCGATTCTAAATAATTGTGTTATTAACCAAAAATCATACAAAACCAAATAAGTACCAAAAGTGATTTGTACTAAAAGATTTTAATTATTTTTGGTTACTTTTGTTATTTTTAGTTACATTAATCAAATTTTTGGGGTATTTGAACTTTTTCTTCATTGAAAACGCTATTTAGAAATGAACAAATATTATTTTAAATCTAATTGGGTTTTATCTATTTGGAACTGAAATCAAACCAAATTTTAACTAGTATTTATTGGTTACTATATTTTTTATAACAAAAGAAAATTGAAAATCAAAAAGAAAATATGAGAAACTTTATCAAAAAGAAATAATACCGTAGTAAATTGTGCGGAAGTGAAAAAGATGATTGAAAAATTCACGAGGCTGGTTGACGTTTACATCATATATAGAGGAATTTGCTGGATTATGGAGTCTCTTCTGTTAGTTTTCCTTAACTTTGGTTCCCAAAACTTTAAATCACAAAATTGATTTGGGCTTTTGAGAAATCAATCATTTGTCAGTTATATATCTTAATATTAAATTGTTTATTTTTATTGAAATGAGTTAAGTTGGAAAAATAATACAAATATAAATATACCGCAAAAGAAAGAGAGAAAGAAAGAGAGTTTAACTGCTTGTCTATCTCTCTGCCACTCATCTTCAGTATTGTCAGCATCTTAATAACTTATAAGTTTTATCAATCCAACTTTGTCTTCATCTCTTTATCTTCTGTTTTTTTTTTCTTTTCTTTGGTCACTGTCTTTTTTTTTTTTGTTAATATCTGAGACAGATTATAAGAAAAGGAAAAGAAAAACACATGTTTTTTCCAGCCGTGTTTTTTTCGCGTAATCTTCTTAGGTAGTATAGAGATTCCTTTCCATGTTTTCTTTTGTAGTTATCATTTGATTGATTGATCCGTTTTTTATTTTCTTTAAAAAGAATTTCGATAAAAGGGACTGTCCTTTTTATTGCACAAAATGTATCTTTGTTTATATTTGATTCAATCCACTCAGAACCACAGTTGATGAGACGACATTAGTTGCTCTGTAATAACTCGAGTCGCTTCTAATAGTTTTGAAACAAAAAAAAAGTTTTAATTTTTGGTCTCATCTCAGGCGAAAGTTGCTCTCCGATTGGATTCATCGGATGATTTAGAGTAGGAATCGATTTAGGGGAGTTTTGAGTTTTTCTTTTTGTACAAAAATGGCGGAAAGGGTCGAAGCATCTGTAACAGAAGGAGAAACTACGATTGAAGAAAGACACATAGGAAATATGTTGGAATTAGAGAAGAAACTTGATCAACCCATGGATGAAGAAGCTAATAAGCTCAAGAACATGTACAGAGAAAAGGTAAATACTTTGTCAATAGAGCTCGTTTCGTTTCGAGTATGATTCATGAAGAAATAGTCTGAGAAATTGAGAAAGTTGAGGTTCTTACAAATTACTCTGTTCTCATCAGGTATCAATGTTGATGCTTCTAAGGCTGGCTTTTCAAAGTCTAGGGATAGTTTATGGCGATTTAGGGACTTCTCCATTGTATGTGTTCTACAATATATTCCCTAACGGAATCGATGATAAGGAAGATGTAATTGGAGCTCTTTCTTTGATCATTTACTCTCTCTTGCTTATACCTCTCATCAAGTATGTGTTCATCGTTTGCAAAGCTAATGATAATGGTCAAGGTAAGTGTGATAACTGCGATTAATCAATGTTTTGAACCAGACGGTTTGGTTTATATTCACTCGGATTGATCAATGTTGTTTGCAGGTGGGACTTTAGCTATATATTCGTTGCTTTGTAGACATGCTAATGTGAAACTAATCCCGAATCAGCAACGCAGTGATGAGGATCTCACGACTTATAGTCGAACTGTATCCGCTGAAGGGTCGTTTGCTGCTAAAACCAAGAAGTGGTTGGAGAGTAAAGAGTCGAGAAAGAGAGCTCTTCTGGTCGTTGTCCTTCTCGGGACTTGTATGATGATCGGTGATGGTATCTTAACTCCAGCAATCTCCGGTAAGCTTCTTTTGCTTTCTTTGTTCTTAAGGTTGACGAAAGATGATAGGTTTGTTGAAACTTTATTTTACAATACTTTATTGTTACAGTTCTCTCAGCGACTGGAGGGATCAAAGCCAACAATCCGAAGATGAGCAGCGGTAACATTCACTGCAGCTCATGTCAATCCAGGTTTCCGATTGGTTCATTTTAACTCATGGCTACTTTCATTTTGTTTTGCAGATATCGTTGTTCTCGTGTCTGTTATCATTTTAGTAGGATTGTTCAGTATGCAACACTATGGTACGGACAAAGTTGGATGGCTCTTTGCGCCCATCGTGTTTGTTTGGTTCCTCTTCATCGGAGCCACTGGGATATACAACATCTGCAAACATGACTCAAGCGTTTTAAAAGCGTTTTCACCCACATATATATACTATTACTTCAAAAGACGAGGTCGAGATGGTTGGGTTTCGCTCGGTGGCGTTCTTCTCAGCATAACAGGCAATTAATACCTTTACATCTTCAAGAGATTCATATCAAACCATCTCTAAATGTTTCTTCTTGGAAATTGCAGGCACAGAGGCACTATACGCAGACATTGCTTATTTCCCGTTACGAGCGATACAGCTCGCCTTTACCTTTTTTGTGTTCCCATGTCTTCTTCTAGCATACTGTGGTCAAGCTGCGTATCTTGTGAACAACACGGATCATTATATGGACGCATTCTATACATCTATCCCAAGTTTGTCCTAAACCATTTTAAAGCTTTAGTGGTCTTATACACGTACATATTTGAACAAAAATGTAACTCTCGTTTGCTTTGACTCCACAGATAGTGTATATTGGCCAATGTTTGTGGTCGCGACAGGAGCTGCAATCGTTGGGAGCCAAGCTACGATATCAGGGACTTATTCGATAATCAAGCAGGCCGTGGCTCATGGATGTTTTCCTAGAGTTAAAATTGTTCATACTTCCAAGAAGTTCATTGGTCAGATCTATTGCCCTGATATTAACTGGATGCTTATGCTCGGCTGCATAGCCGTCACTGCTAGTTTTAAGAATCAGAGCCAAATCGGAAATGCATACGGTAAGATGTAGAGGTAGGCCTTGTGGTACAGGTTGGTTCTGTTTAGATTAAAAAACTTTGAAATACAAGAATAATCATTGTAGTTAATGTTATATTACATAATCTTTATAACTGAATAACCATATGAATTTTAAGATAAGAGTTCTTAGATAGTCTATACTAAAAGAATGTTGTTTATGATAACGATAATATTAAACAGTTAATCAAATGAAAATTTTCTTTTCATCTGACAGTCTTGGTATCTTCGTGATATTAGGGACTGCTGTGGTTCTCGTGATGCTTGTGACCACAGTACTAATGGTGCTGATCATGCTGCTCGTGTGGCATTGCCACTGGATCCTTGTCCTTATATTCACTGTTCTCTCCCTTATGGTGGAATTCATATACTTCTCAGCTGTAATCTTTAAGATCGATGAAGGAGGATGGGTTCCGCTCATCATAGCAGCTATCTTTCTTCTAGTCATGAAAGTCTGGCATTATGCTACAGTCAAGAAATATGAGTTTGAAATGCACAGCAAAGTGTCCATGAGCTGGATACTCGGCCTCGGTCCCAGCCTCGGGCTTGTCCGTGTCCCTGGGATCGGGTTAGTCTACACGGAATTAGCGAGTGGTGTCCCTCACATATTCTCTCATTTCATCACTAACCTCCCCGCCATTCATTCTGTTGTTGTCTTTGTCTGTGTCAAGTACCTTCCGGTTTACACCGTCCCTGAAGAAGAGAGGTTTCTTGTGAAGAGAATCGGACCTAAAACATTCCGAATGTTCCGCTGTGTTGCCAGGTACTGTACTTTTTTATATTTCTCTGTCTTTTAGTAGGGTTTTTTAGTTGCGGTTCAAGAACCTTGAAACCTCTCGAAACTTTTTCAACAGATATGGTTACAAAGATCTACACAAGAAAGATGACGATTTTGAAAACAAACTGTTGAACAACCTCTTCTCATTTATTCGTATTGAAACGATGATGGAACCAGGTGCAAACTCAAGCACCTACAGCAGTGCGTATTCCCTCAACCATACACTAGACTCCATAGAAGATGTGACCCATAACGGCAATAACGACCACAACCACAACCACAACCATACACTAGACTCCATACAAGAGGTGACCCATAACGGCAACAACAACCACAATAGCAGCAATAACAACATGGATATGTTCTCATCGATGGTGGACTATACGGTATCGACATTAGACACTATAGTTCCCTGTGATTCACCACAAAACACGGTGACTTTCACTCAGGACAACACAGTGGAGGAAGAGGATGAGACGGATGAATTGGGGTATCTAAAGAACTGTAAAGACTCAGGGGTTGTTCATATTATGGGAAATACAATGGTGAAAGCAAGAACTGGATCATGGCTTCCAAAAAAGATTGCTATTGATTATGTCTATGCGTTTCTTGCTAAGATTTGTAGGGAGAATAGTGTTATTTTACATGTTCCTCATGAAACCCTTTTGAATGTTGGACAAGTCTTTTATGTTTAGGATTTTGTTTTTCTTTTCTTGTGTAAAACAATTATAGATAAAGGAGAATAAAGGTTGCAACTTATAAGATTGCACCATAGAAACTGTTACTGGACATAGTAAGATTGGCATTGTAAACTCACTATGACCATCAAATCACACTAGTCAAAATGGTCTACTTTAAGTAAATAACCATTGGAAGCAGATTCTGTACTAAAAGGATATAGATCTTAGTTTTGGGGCGGTCAACATTTCAATCAATATTCGACTTTTTCACTACGGAAATTCAATCGAGAAGTACAATTAAATTTTAATTCTACTTCTGACATGGAAGGCCAATAAGAAACGAGTACATCTTAATTGAACGTCGTAGCAAATTATTGACCTCTTCAATGCTATATACATATGGTCTTCTAATTTGCTTGAGCACTTAAACCGGACGGTTCAAACCTGTGGTAGTTAACTACTATTGTAGCACACTATACCAAATCGGCAACGAAACCAATCCAAACCATAAGCCATATATTCCCCTAATATATATGTTTTAATGGTAGAAAATTTGTGGAATCTTGTTTACCAATAACCCATATCTGTAAATCTAAACTTTCGTTCAATTATTGTATTCTTAATTAAGTTACCAATCACTGAAAAAATATGAATGATAATACAACAAAATCATTAATGTTAAATAATTTATTTGTTCGGTACAATATTTATATACAATCGTTCGGTATAGCGTAATTGTCAGCAATCAAAATCATTGTTTAAATAATTTATTTGTTTTGGTATTATTTTGTTCCAGTATTTTATATTTTCTATGTTGACTTGTAATGCTTATGCTCATTTCCTCGATTTCGAGATCACTACAAAACCGGACGTACAGTAACATATGACCCCGGTTTTCTTTATCGAGGTTTCGTCTAATTTTCAAGTTAACTACTACTTTAGTCTTTGTTTCTTTTGTTGAATTAATACTTCGAAAAAGATAGATTTGACCCTGGTATGTTTATGATATAAACCCTCGCTAATATTCAGAGGAAATTTCTCATTTGAGAGAGAAACAAATATCTTCACAAGTTAAGATCACTATAATCGTTACAAATTTTCTTTTTACACGTTAAGTTATATAATTAAATAATATAAGAAGATTCAGAGAAATGAAAAAACTATTAAATGAAGCTGCAGTGAGATTATATAAATAAAACTTACCAAGAAGGAAAATAAAAAGGATTCATATAACCGTAACCATGAAGAGCACGAACGGCGAATCTTCTTCGGTGGGCTACGAGTTCGCCGGAGAAAGCATCAACGACGGAAAACCTAAGACGCCGGTGACATATTCCGATGGTTTGTTTGGAGGATTAGACGTGATTAAATTCGTGTTATTGATCACAACCGTAACACTTTCTTGCTTATTATTTTACAATTCTGCTAAGAATCCACTCAACATGGTGTTGTCTCCATGGAAGGCCGATAACAATTTATCGAATATCATAAACGACACTTCTTTAGTCACGGTGAGTTTATATATATGTTTATAACGTATTTATTGATAGTTTTTGAATATATCAATATATGAATAATAGTACATAATCAATATTGATGTATTTAAATTTAAGAAGTACAAATATAATTGAGTTAACTACACCAAAAGTTATCAATGGAGTGTGTTGATATATGTTTAGTTAAATATAAAATATCAGATTCCATGTCAGTCTAAAATAATCAGTAGTACATGATTTTTCGAAATTGAACTTTGGTGACTGCATATATGGATATTTAACTATTTGACAGAAAAAAACTTTTATATATTTATATTGACATTTAATTGATATGTTGATTAAATGTATTGATATTTAAAGGTAAAAAGGAAGGAACCGGGTTCAGAATTAGAGAGAGTACTAATGAATGCGGCAATGGAAGATAACACAGTGATCATAACGGCGTTGAACCAAGCATGGGCCGAACCAAACTCAACTTTTGATGTGTTTCGAGAGAGTTTTAAAGCTGGAATAGATACGGAGAGGCTGTTGAAGCATGTGATCGCGGTTTGTTTGGATAATAAGGCATACGATCGGTGCCTAAAAGTACATCCTCATTGCTATTTGATCAACGCCACAGATTCAGACCAACTCTCTGGTCCTAACCGGTTTATGACGCCTGGTTACTTGAAACTTATTTGGCGCCGAATGGATCTTCTTAGACAAGTTCTTGGTTTAGGATACAACTTCATCTTCACGGTAAGCATTAATATCTCAATCTTATTCTCTTGTTTAATTCATAATTAGTAGTTATGCGAGTTTTAATACCGTGACATTTTTCTAATATAAGCTACTAAGTTATAGATTAACTTAAATCTAGAGAGCACACCGTTTCGTTTTGAATATTTTACCTTTCGTTAGATTTTACTTTTTTCTTTAGGTTTTACATTTGAATACAATGAATCTTTGTTTTGTTTTTTAGCGTGAATATTTCTTTTGACTTCTAATTCATACGTTTGATTTTTCTTTATTTATATTACGTGACTGGCTAGGACTCGACGGTAAACATCAACTCAAGAATTATCAACCATACACATTATAAAATAGTCAAATCTAAACGTTTTTTCTGTGTAAATATTGTCAACTATACATGAATAAAACTCAACATTAATTATACGCATATATATATATATATGTATATTCAGTTTGTTGACCTTTGTATATAAATTTATTGTATACAGGATGCAGATATTTTGTGGCTGCGAAATCCATTTCCTCGGTTTTTCCCGGATGCTGACTTTCAGATAACGTGTGATGATTACAATGGAAAACCATCAGATAAAAAAAATCATGTAAATTCTGGATTTACATACGTCAAAGCAAACAACAAAACAGTAAGATTCTACAAATTTTGGATCCGTTCAAATCGAAAATTTCCGGGAAAACATGATCAAGATGTGTTCAACATCATAAAAAACAAACAATTCGTCGAAAAACTCGGTTTAAAGATGAGGTTTTTTGACACGGTTTATTTTGGAGGGTTTTGTCAACCAAGTCGAGACATCAATGTGGTCAATACAATGCATGCTAATTGTTGTATTGGTTTGGACAACAAAGTGAATAATCTTAAGGCAGCTCTTGAAGATTGGAGACGATACATGTCATCGAATATGACCGTGTCCGAGACTAAATGGAATATTCCGCCTAGGTGTGGTTATTGAAGATCTAATTAATTAAGCGTATATATATGTAATAAATTAGTTTTGTTGTTTATTGGAGTCGGCTGTTGTTTCTTAATAACGTGTTGGAGATGGGTATATTCTTTTATTTGAAATGATCAAAGATTCAAATTTATGATAAATATCTCTCAAAGAAATTATAACTGTGAATCTTAATTTTTTTATTAATAGTTGGATCTACAAATTTTGATTCATAGTTTATAGTCTCTTCCCTAAAACATCTTTTAATCTTACACCTGAATCCTAATTTATATTAAAGCTTAAATGGTGGGATGTTGGAGATAGCAAATTCTATAAAAAAAAAAAAAGAAAAATACTTGTTCTGCCACAATAAATAATGTGAGTATGAACCTCAAATCCACAAACTCACTCTCATCTTTTTAGGAGTGGTCGAGTGCATTATATGCATGTATTTTAGCTAGTTTTAGGAGTCATTTGCCATTTATTTTGCATTGATACTCACATTGTTTACATCATATTAGAGTTTTTTTAGGCTCATTTGCATACTTTGCATTTGCATTGTATACATCTTGCATTGGAGTATTTTTAGGTGTTTGGAGAGCATATTTGTAACGTTCCGGGCGTAAAAGAGATCTTGGGATTAGAATTAAGGATGGAACACAACTTTGGAGCAAAATAGGACGCATTTTGGCTGAACTCGACCACCCCACTTGATTTGACTTTGCCATAGTGCACTAATTTTGGAGATTTATAAGGCACTCGACCACCACACTCGATTAGACTTTGCCAAAGTGTAGTGATTCTGAAGATTTATAAGGCACTTGACCACCTCCACTCAATTGGATTTTGCCAGAGTGCACTAATTCTGAAGATTTATAAGGCACTTGACTGGACTCGACTTAGTGGCCACTTCTCCGACTTATTGACTCTTTTTTCTCTACGTTGACTTTTTAAGATTTTGCCAAAATGAGTATAAATACTCCTCTTAAGCCACAAAAACCTTATCCACGTTTATATTTGCATTTGCCTAAGTTTATAGTGAAGAACTCAAATCTATTCCTCTTTTGTAACCTCTCTTGAATGCTAGATCTTGATATTTCTATTGAGTTTTTGCATTTTCTTTTTCAATCAATCTTGTTCATCTCTTTCTTATTGATATGTCTGCATTTTAGCTCATATTAGATGCATAATTCATGATTTGCACTCATACTTATTACATTCTCAGCATTCTAGAGTCCTTTTAGGTTTGCATTGCATATTTTGCACTTACATGGCATTAGGATCACCTTAGGTACTTTTGGAGCTTATTTGGAGCAATTGGAGTGACTTTGGGCATAAAGACTAGTGAGGAGTGGACTGGAATGTTGTACCTGAGCAGAAGAAGCTGTGAATAGAAGGAATCCAACGCCTCTCTCCTTAACCTCGCCACCACTAGGGCGAGTACTGACCTGGATGCGTGTAGACCGAAGCCTCATGGCCAGCACTCGCACCTTGGCCGCGAGTTGAAACGAGCTTGAAGACTCTTGACCAACGTAGCTGCCCCTCGTCTAATCTCCTCGCCATGCCACCTGCGAGTCATCAAGTTCTAAAGGCCAAAGACACGACTAGCCATACTATAGCGAGTCGTGTCAACCGACTTCAATTTTTGTTGACTTTTTCTCCGCGTTCACTTTATCGGGTTTCATGTATCTTCTATATAATAAAAAGGTAACCTTAATATAAAACTAACCTTACAATGATGTGGGATATTACATCATATGCCATCAGAATTTAGTTTTTTATTTTTAATGAGGTTAATTTCGGAAAACATACAAACAAATGAAATTAATTATTGTTCTCATCTTATATATTAAGTGTATCTATAAAATTAATTATTGAATATTACAAATTAAATGTTTACAATCATTTTATTTTTGGCAAATCATATCTACAAATTACATTAAATTTTTGTACTAACCTAATATGTAAAGTGTATCACAAAAATTTATATCCGAATATTTATAATTTAATGAGAATAAAACTCTAAAATTTTATTTCGGTCAAGTGTATCACAAAAATTATGTTTCATAATTAATTTTAGTTAATGCATTATTACCTAATATAATTTTTACGAAAAACACAACACTGCTATATATATATGTACATTGCCTATAGGTCATAATTGGCACAAACCTCTTCACAATAGTCATTAACCTCTCATAATCGTCACTATGATTTCTAGGTAAATATTACATTTTCGTATTCTATTAAATTTTTTGATTTATATAATTCATATTTTTTTTTATTCATATAACTATAACACCAATACTTTATTTTCAGTTTGGCAGAAAAATTCTATCCCAAATTAGTTTATACTAATTATCGAGATGAAAAAAGACCAAGTGGATTTATGTACAAGATAATGTTGATGGAAGACATGAATGCGAAATTTAGTTTTTTGTATGGTACAACACTACACATCATAAAAATGTCAAAATGATGGGTTGGAACTAGAATTATTTCTGGTAAAAAAATTGGTCATGTTGTTATATTCCTAGACACATCTAAACTATAAAATTCAGTAACATTTTTGTGGTGATGAATTTTTAACACACCATCTAAATTAATGGTGTTTTTAGTATTTGTTTAATTGTAATCGTTTACAATTTTAAATTCTGTAATAAAATTATAAATTAATGTTTTTTTGTTTCCATTGATAATTTATAATCTTCTATATAATAAAAGATAACCTTAATATAAACTAACTTTACAATGATGTGGGATATTACATCATAAGCCATTAATATTTAGTCTTTTATTTAGAGTTTTAATGAGGTTCATTTCGGAAAACATACAAACAATTACATTTATTATTGTTCTCAACTTATATGTTAAATGTATCTATGAAATTAATTATCGAATATTACAAATTAAATATTTACAATATTTTATATAATTATCAAAATAATCACGAAATATATATGGAAATTGATATTTGTACAATATCTTTCGAATTTAAATTGATTCGAATTATACATATTTTGAATGTATAATTATCTTTTTAATTACGAAAGATATTTATACATATTATTTGTACTATATTATTCAAAGTTTTATATGACTCAAACTAAATGTATTTCTACTACATTAATCACGAATCATATTTTATTTTGTTGGGTTCATAATTTAAGATATTATTAATTATACTTATGAATGAAATCATAATATATTATGATATGAAAATCATAATTTAAGCTTATAAAATCATAATATATCACCTTGATAAGTAAATTCCAAAAATAGGATGTGAAATCATAATGTATTATTTTACATGAAATTTAAGAAAATTTCATCCGGTGAATCGTGTATTAATTTAATGCTATTATTAAATTATGGTTGATAATTTGATTTTGTAAAACATAAAGAAAGTCTTATTGTATTAATTTTGTTATTAATAAATTTATTGTAATTTATATATAAGCTGTAATGTTGCCATAAGATATATTAATATGGAAACATAAAATACATATTTCTGAATTTGTACAAGAATTAACTATTCGATCTTGATTATTTGAGAACCACTTCATATAACACTAAATTTATTACTTATACAAATCGAAATTCATTTAAATTGATTATAGCAATTTAATGTATCTATAGAAATTAAAATTAACATTTTATTTTATTTTGTCAAAATAGGAAGCTATATACAAAATCTATGCACATTCATTATAGTGATATAATGTACTTACAATATTTAATATTTGCGTTAATTAAGTATATTCTTAAACAATAAAAAATTTAAATTGGGAAAATTGGATTGATGAAAACATTAAATTTTACCAAATATGAACATCTATTATTAATTTTTTTGGTAAATTATAGTAACTAAATCAATTAAAAATAATATTGAATGAAAAAATATATCCCTAATGAATTTAGATTATTTTAAAACCACATTCGATCTAACATAATTAGGTCTAAATGTCTCAAATCTTCTATATAAGTTAGAGGTGAATCATACATTATGAATCATAAACAAAAAATATAAACGAAATTTAAGTGCTAAATTCGATACCAAACAATGGTTCTTCGTTCCACCTCAGTTCTAAAACCATGTTGTTAACAATGGAGGATCAAAATCAAGATCATTTGACTTTGGAAAATCTTTGCCAAAGAGTATGGCCAAACAATTGAAGTGGTTTTGGTTGATGATCAAGTAAGTTATTATTTATTAATCATTTTTATATAATTTTATAATTTTTTTTCGACATTTTAGAAAAAAGTTTTTGTTTTTTTTGTCAACTTAACTCAAAATAATTCAGAGATTACATGAACGTAGACTGAGAAAAGAGACAAAGAAAAACACTAAGAGAAAGTCCGAGAGGATCTTCTGGCTGATCTTGCAAGGTTATCCGCTTTGTGCTTGAGCGCTCTAGGTATCTTGACGACACAACATGTACGAAAGAAGCTCCGAAGGCGCCAAAAATCCTCCAAATATGGAGAAAAAGCTGGCCAGGCTGAAGGGTCTTCTAGAATGCTAAGCAATTCTGAACAATCCACCAAGAATGTAGCTTCAAGAATCTGCAGAGAATGGAGACAAAACATATCCCAAAGAAGTCCCTCAAATTCTGCATGCAGAGCAGAGAGGCTTCTGCGGGTACGTTGCGCTCCCATTTGCGTACCTCCCAATTGGTCCTGAAAACAAAACCAACCAATCCCTGAGAAAGGATCTGAGTCCTTCCAAGACTCATCCACCATACATTTATAACCAGTAAAAGCCGGATCCCTTGCTAAAGGGTGAGATGTTATGGCAGGAGGGGAAGAAACTGTCACAGGGTAACAAGTCTCCATTCTCCCCTTTTGGGCTTCCGTCCATAAATGAGCTTCACCTTCTGCCAATTTGAGGACCTCCCGGGGGTCCCTGTCGATATTAGAAAAGATTTTATCATTTCTACCCTTCCAAAAAAACCAGAGAATCCACAGAAAACTCTTGAAACCCTCTGTGTGCGTTTACCAATGTTAGAAAAAATGGATTGTCCCGGGAAACATTGACTCGCATGGATATTTGAGAGAGCCCAGGTCTGAATAGCTGGAGGGCATTCGAAAAGTATGTGATTAACTGTTTCAGATTTCGCACTCTGTTGTCTCAAATTTGATTTTACCACCAAATGTCCAGAAATAGACTGCCATACAAAGTGCTTTAATTTATGCGGAGCCTTTATTTTCCACACTTGCGCTTGCAAATCTTGTATATTCGGTCTAAAAACATAGCTTTGGTCCAAGGATAGGGTTCTCTACGCCCAGTATCTAGATTTGACCGAGTAACTACCTGATTTATTAAAGTGCCATCTAAATCGATCTGGTATTGCACATCATGGAATATGTATTCCTAGGATCAAACGTACATCCTGGGGTTCAAAAAATTGATTTATGAGCGGTGTCCTCCATAACCGAGTCTGAGGGTCAATCAGGTCCGAGACTCGCAATCCCGGATGAATATGCGACGCAAAACCCCTCGCCGGGCGGGGAAATTTGTTTGGAATCAATGGATCCGACCAGACTCGGATTGAGTCTCCGTTCCCTACTCTTTTAATGAGTCCCTTCATTACCAAAGCCCTTACAGAGATAATACTCTTCCAACCGTATGAAGGGGAGTAAACTCTACATGGTACAAGAGGGTGGGAACCCTCGAAATACCGTGCCTTGAGAATCTGGGATAAGAGTGAGCTGGGATGATCTAATAGTCGCCGAAGTTGCTTTGCCAACAAAGTAGAGTTAAATTCTTTAATTTCCCGAAAACCTAAACCGCCTTAAGGTTTGGTTCGGCATAGTTTCTCCCATTTGGTCCAATGAATACCTCTTGTGGTATTTGAATTTTATCACCAAAATTTTACAATAGCAGCCGAAATCTTAGCCACCGTCATCTTGGGTAGTCGGTAACACGACATCACATAAGAAGCAATTGCCATCAGTACCGATTTAATCAAGACTTCTTTCCCTCCTTTCGACAGAAATTTTGCCGACCTAGAGTTTATCCTGGCATTAATTTTATCCGCTACAAAAGCAAAAAATTTGGTTTTGGCACCCTCAAGTCCTTCAGGGAGACCCAAATACGTACCCATCCCACGAAGAGTTCTGATGCCTAGACGCTCCTGAATCTCATGTCTTCTCACAGCATCTATACTTTTACCAAATTGAATTGACAATTTGGCAAAATTTATTTGTTGACCCAAAATTCTTTCATAGTCCTTCAATACATGAAGGATCGTCTCTGTTTCCTCCATGTTAGCCTTGCAAAAGAATAAGCTATCATTGCCGAATAGTAAATGCGAGACATTTGGGCAGGTTCTTGCTACCAAAATCCCTGTCAACTAACTTTGGGATTTTACCATTTTTAATTTGGCTATCAAGGCCTCTGTACATAAGATAAACATGTATGGTGATAATGGGTCCCCTTGACGCAATTTCCTTTTCGGAATCATACGCCCTCACTATACATCATTTATCAAAACAGAATAATTTATTGTGGAGACGTAGTGCATAATCCCTTAAAAAAAAAGTTTTTGTTTGTATGTAAGGTTCAAAAATACATGGTACGGTTAAGGAAGATATGCTTGAAAAATTTTGTCATTTTTAAAAGAGGGTGATACTAAGATAAGTAGTAACTTACAAGTAGGTCCAGCAACTGGTTCTTTCAAGACATGTTCTCATAAGTTCAAGATTTCGATTACATGTTCTCATAATATCAAGTAATAACAATATTCACAAAATTGCTAGGCACATGATTATTGTTTCTCTAATTTTTTAATTAGATTTGTATATGTTTAGTATTTTAAGTACTAATATTATTCTATGTTTTTTATTAAATGATATATATATATATATATATATCTATTAATTTATGTAGTTGAATGTTATATTAAATTTATAGTATGCTATTTTTTTAAGGTATATATTAAGTTTGTTTTTATATCAACTAAATAATATTGAATTTAATTTTGTCTATTAAATTTATATATTTATTACATATGATTTTATCAGTTTTATCTATATCTATTGATTTATGTAGTTGAATGTTATATTAAATTTATAGTATGCTATTTTTTATAGGTATATATTAAGTTTATTTTTTATATCAACTAAATCATATTGAATTTAATTTTTTCTATTAAATTTATATATTCATTATATATGATTTTATCAGTTTTATTATATTTTTTATTTATATATTAAAATTATATTAATTTTTTTATTTGTTATTTATATTATATCTACTATATAAATATATAATGACATGTGCTATATATAATCTTTCAACCAGTGTTTATTTAGGTTTTGACAAATTACAAATTTTGTATACAGTGTTTTAAGAAAATTTGACCCGTGTTTATTTAGATCTTTATATTTGTATTTATATTTGTGAAATCATGTTTTCGAGATGTTATTTTAAGATTTAGTGTTAAGCATATTTGCTTACTATCCATTAGAATCAATCAAATCAATATTACCAATGTGTAAGGCTTTGCTGATTATAACTATATCATGTAAAAATTAAAATTAATACAATATTTTAAATAATAATTCAACTTATACTAAAAAAACTTATCGATCAAACAATTATTATTAAGTTTATCATCATGAATATTGTCAAAATCTGCAAAAATTAAACTTAATAAAGTTTTCTAGAAAAGATGGACTTTCGTTCACATATGTTGTAACAACAAAATTGATTTTAAATAAGTATCAAAATAAATGTTATGGTTGTGAAAAATTTCCAGATTTTATTTATTGTAAACACAAATCAAATATTTTGTTTACCATTTTTTTTTAACATTGGGCCACAACTGGCCGGTCTATTAGCCAAGTTCCTGCATAATGCAGGTGGCAAGACTCGATCTCGAGACATGCAAGTGCGCCTGCCTTTAGTGAACTTGCCACTAGGCTAAAGGCCACTTGCATTTCGTTTACCATTTATAAGTAGTTATTAGTAATTGCTTTTTATAATTATAGGAATTAAAGAGATCTAAATCATTTGAGCGAGTATATCTTTCCTTGAGAAGTACATAATATATTAGAGAAAAGAAATAAAATATAATTTAATGTATTTACTCGCCGTTTAAGAAAATATTCACGAGTCAAAAATATATAAACTGATTTAAGTTACCTTAAAAAATTGGTTATTATGAACATGGAGCTAAGTAACAAACTAAATGAACATGATTCTAAAAACTCAAATGAATATGGGTCTTAAAACTTAAATAAACATAGGTTCAAAAACCTAAATGAATATGAGTCTAAAAACTTAAATGAACAAGGATATAAAAATCTAAATAGACACAAATCTAAAAACATGAATAATAGGTGTCTAAGAATCTAAATAAATATGAATCAACAAATCTAAATAGCAATATTGCTTGAATTTATGTACAAATCATCTCAAAATATAACAATAAATATACTTATTGCCTTTTAAAATTTGAGTATTTTAGATTTTACTATTTCATGTTAACCAAAAATTATAAATTTATGACAAATGAATAAACATCAAATTTAAAAGCTAAACAAACACGGTTCTAATAACCTAAATGAACACGGGTTAAGAAAGCTAATCAAATATAAGTTTAAGAACTTAAACGAATAAGAATATAAAAACCTAAATAATAGTACACACATGTACAAACCTAAATAACTCAAATGTCTAAAAATCTAAATGAACATAAGTTAAACACATTATGTAACACATGGATCCAGAAAATATATTCTAATAAATATGGATCCAAAAAATATATTTTATCCACAACACGAATCATCATTAACAACAATTATTACTTAAGACACTTACCATGTTTTATATATTATCACGATACAATTAATTGCCGATCATAACTAACATAGTATTTTTATTTGGGTATTAAATAGTTTTTACCTTTTATATCATCCTTAAACAATAATATGATTGAAATTTAATAATTATATATTTTTAACATTAATATTATAATGTAATAAACACACATACCGTATATACTTAAATAGTATCTAATGATATAGATCTGTAGAAAAACATTTCATGATTTATCTATTGTAAACGCAAATTAAATATTTTGTTTACCATTTATAAATAGTTATTAATAATTTTTTTTATAGTTATAAGAACTAAAGAGATTTAGATCAATTGAGCGATTATATTTTGCCTTGAGAAGTACATTATATATAAGAGTAAAAGAATAAAATACAATTTAATGTATTTATGTGCCGCTTTAGAAAATATTCACAAATCAAATATATAAAACTGATTTAAGTTACTGTATTTATGTGCCGCTTTAGAAAATATTCACAAATCAAATATATAAAACTGATTTAAGTTACTATTATGAACACGGGTCTAAGTAACAAGTTAAATCAACATGAGTCTAGAAATTCAAATCAACATGAGTCTAAAACTTAAATGAACATGAGTCTAAAAACCAAAATGAATGAATCTAAAAGCTTAAATTAACATGAATAAAAAAATCCAAAAGACCACAAGAATCTAAATATATCAAAATCTAAATAGCAATATTGCTTAAATTCATCTCCAAATCATGTCAAAGTACAACAATAAATATACTTATTTCCTTTTAGATTTTGAGTATTTTAGTTTTTGTTATTTCAGGTTAACCAAAAATTACTCATTTATGGCAGATGACTAAACGTTAAATTTAAAAGCTAAAAAAATACGGTTCTAATAACCTAAATGAACGCGGGTTAAAAACTTAATTGAACATGGGTTTAAGAAGTTAAATGAACACGGATATAAAAAACCTAAATAAAAGTACAAACCTAAATAACTCACATGCCTAAAAACCTAAATGAACACGAGTTAAACACATTATTTAATGCATCAAAACCTTAATAAACATGAATCCAAAAAATATATTTTGTGCACAACACGAATCATCAATAACAAAAATTTTTACTTAAGACACTTACCATATTTTATATATTATCATGATACAATTAATTGCCATAACTAATATATTATTTTTATTTGGGTATTAAATAATTTTTAACTGTTATATCATGCTTAAATAATAATATAATAGGAATTTCACAATAATGTATTTTTAACATTAATAATATAATGTAAAATATCATATTTACTTAAATAGTATTTAAGAATACAGATTTGTAGAGAAAAATATAATTGTAATTATTTTAAATGCAAATTAAATCTTCGTTTGCCATTTATAAATAGTTATTGGTAAATTTTTTATATTTATAGGAACTAAGTAGATTTAGATCATTTTGAGCAATAACATTTTTCCTTGAGAAATACATAATATATTAGAGAAAATAAATAAATTAAAATTTAATATATTTACTCACTGTTTTAAACAATATTCACAAGTTAAAAATATATAAACTAATTTAAGTTACCTTAAAATTGCTTATTATGAACATGCGTTAACAAAGTAAATGAACATGGGTCTAAAATGTTAAATGAATTTAGTCTAAAAAGGTAAATGAATATGAGTCTAAAACTTAACTGAACTCAAATATAAAAATCTAAATTAACACAAATTTAAAAACTTAAATAACAGGTATCTAAGAATCTAAATAAATATGAGTAAAAAAATCTAAATAGCAATGTTGCTTGAATTCCTGTAGAAATCATCTTAAAATATAACAATAAATATACTTATTTCCTTTTAAATTCTGAGTATATTAGATTTCGTTATTTCATGTTAACAGAAATTATAAATTTATGGCGAATGAACAAACTTTAAGATTTAAAAACTAAATAAACACGGGTCTAAAAATCTAAATGAACACAGGTTAAAAAACCTAAATGAACATAAGTTTAAGAACTTAAATGAACATAGATATTTAACCTAAATAAAAAGTACACATATCTACAAACATAAATAACCCACATATCTAAAATTCTAAATGTACACGAGTCAAACACATTACGTAATGCATCAAAACTTTAATAAACATGGATCCAAAAATATATTCTAATAAACATTATCCACAAAATATATTTTGTCCAAAACATGAACCGTCATTATAAAATATTTTTTTGTATATTAAAGTATATATATATATATATATATAAATAATAAAGTGCATATACAAAGTAAACCACAAAAGAAATAGAAAGCAAACAAATATCACATATATAAATATTATCAGTAAATATAAATACACTAAATGTATATTTATTTGCAAAACTAAAAAGTATAAAAATAATTTGTATTTTGAAATTGAAATTATCTATAACTAAATTACAAAAAAAAAAGTTTAACCCCGTGCAACACACGGGTAATAATCTAGTTGGGCTATAAATAGCCTTTAAGCCTTCAAATAACAAGGACCACATTTTACTTCACAGATTCTAGCAAGTTTAAGATAGTTTTTCTCTCTTTTCTCCTTGTTGAATACTTGATTACTCTATGATCAATTGAGTTCGAGTATTTGCTTCTTTAATTTAGATTGTTCATCTTGCTTTCATCTTTTTAATTATGTACTTAATTTCAATTTCTGGGTTTATGTTTTTGTTCATGGTTTGTGAGTAAATATTTAGGGTTAGTGAGGAGATGAACTAGATCTTTGTAGATCTAGGGTTTTATCACTTGTTCAAGTTCTTTCATGTTAGATCTCTCTAATCTAGGTGAACTTACTGCTTATTTCATTCTAGATATATGAAATCTGATCTTTGCATTCCATGCCTATGAACTGTTTGTGAAAGTGCATGTTAGAACCTAGGATTGGAATTTGTTTCCCTAGCCTAAGAGATTAACAGTTAGAGAGTAAGTTAGACTTATTAGACTGCTCTTCATGGCTCCTTTACTGTGGATCATCGTGAGAGTGAGTTAAGTTGCAGCAAAAGGGAGAGGATTGGTTGTCATGAGAATGATTATGATTGTTATGTGGTCTATCATTTAGAGATCTCCTAAATAGGTTGTTGGACAAGTGATTGGCCCCTGTGTTTGCTCAGATTGATTATCTCAGCTCCTCATGAACCTATTTTTATCTCTTTTATTGCCTTGCTTGCTCATTGCTCTGTTTTATTATCGTGTATTGTTCTGCTCTTTGTGATTACTCTGTTTTCTAGTTATTTGTTTTATTGCATGTTGATGGTAATTGCTGAAATTGATGTTGCTTGGATTAGAAAAGCCTAAGAATACCCCTAGTGCTAGCAACACACTTAAGGATTTGAGAACCTTATATACTATAAGGATTTGATAACCAAGTAAGGAGAGCAAAATCATGTTATCAAATTGGCGCCGTTGCCAAATTAAGTGTTTTGTTTACTATATTTTGGGTCTTAAGTTTTCTGAGACCAAGTTCTTGTTACTTTTGTTCACTAACAGGTGTTTCAGACTTGTTTCTTCTGTTTTTGGTGCGTTTCAGGTGTACTCGACCTTACAGCTCGCCAGCTTGACAACGAGTCACGCTTCACCAACACTGACACAACTTACTCGCCCTACCCACTCATTCACCAAGGTCTGAGTTGAGCTTCTGGGTTCCTGAAACAAAGTTCAAGGAGCTAGTTGCTTAGTTCGGTTACAATGGACGATACCACACCATAGGGGTTACAAGCTGACAAACATGAGGGATTACAAGATGAAACACCAACTACTCATGATCATACCACACGTACAATAGGGGTGGGCGTTGCTCCCGGTATTCACACTCAGCGCCATGGGATCACACCATCTGATATCACACATAACAACTTCGAGATAAAGAGTAGCATGATATCACTGGTTCAGAATCGCCAATTCCATGGTTTTCAAGATGAGGATCATGTGGATCAATTGGATGAGTTTGAAAGACTTTGTGGACTGACTAGAATAAATGGAATGAGTGATGATGCCTTCAAACTCGGATTGTTTCCCTTCTCACTCACAGACAAAGCTCAAACATAAGGAAGCATTTGCCACAAGGAAAAATCACTACTTGGGATGCATGCAAAGCAGCCTTTCTTGGAAAATTCTTCTCCACTTCTCGCACAACAAAGCTATGCAATGTTATTTCTGGTTTTGTGCAACCGAATGCAGAGAAATTCTCCGAAGCATGGGTACGCTTCAAGACTTACCAGACCCAATGCCCACATCATGGTTACAATACTCAGACGTTGCTTAGTACTTTCCACCGTGGAATCCTACCCAAATTCCGCCTACTCTTGGATACTGCAAGTAACGGTAATTTCCTAAACAAAGATATTGATGATGATTGGGTACTCGTTAAAAACCTTGCCCATGCAAATGGACAGTATGGAGACAAGAATGACCGTTCAGAAATAGATAAAGTTGCATTGTACCCCCAAGTAAGGAGGCGATCAAGTTGCTAAATGATAAGTTGGATAAATTACTTTCGGTTAAGAAGAAGCATGTGCACTCGGTTTATGAGAATGAATAGTTTGAGGATGCAGCAAATGATCTATTTGAGGAGGTTTGTTATATACAAAAGTAGGGAGGTGGCTACAAGCACTACAACAACCACAAGCCTAACACCGATCTCTACCAAAACACTCAAGGTCCAAACCAACAGAACATGATCCAAGCCCCTACCTATGTTCCACCGCAGCCTACTACACACCCTCTTGACGTCTTCAAACTACTCGAAGAGATACTCCAAGGTCAGAAAAACACAGTTGCAGAATTGACTCAGAAATTCAGCTAGGTCCATATAAGGATATATGTTTCCACCAATTATTTGAACAACAAACTTGAAGCAATGAATGCTAGGCTTACAAGTGTTGAGAATCAGCAAGCTTCAGCATCCACCATGCTAAACACAGGAAAAAACATCCAACAATTATAGCAAAATCATGCCAACGTAATCACTTTGAGAAGCGCTCGAGAGCTGATATTCATTCTGAAGCTGCTAGTGGTACTGATGACAGTAACATTCAAGAGGGGGAGAATAGCTTAAACCAGGAAAACGCCAAAAAATTAGCTCTAAAAACTCAACTCGCAGCACCTACTCGCAGTATAGAGGTTCGAGTTTAGCCTTTGTAGAAGAAATTTTCACCTGAGCACCTTCCCAACATTCAACTCGCACATCCTACTCGCCATGCATCCCTGCGAGTTGAACCTTCAGATGCTCAGAAACTTGTAACGCCTGAACCTTTAGTTCTCCTACCTCCCAAACCAAAACTTCCATTCCCACAGAGATTCAAAAAGGACATTGCTGTGAAATACAAGGCTCTATTTGATAAGAAAATCTAAGACACTGAGCTTAAAGTGCCTATACTGGATGCATTTATGATGATGCATCCCTATCATAAATTTATAAAGGATGTTGTCAAAGGATGAACAACAAAAGTTGAGGGAACACTCGTATTAACGCATTAGATAAGCGCTATCATTGAGAGGAAGGTTGTGCCTAAGAAGAAAAGTGACCCCGGTACATTCACAATTCCATGTGCACTTGGTCATTTGTCATTTGACAATTGTTTGTGTTATTTAGGCGCTTCGATCAACCTAATGTCATTGTCAGTAGCAAAAAAGCTGGAATTTAACCAATATAAATCTTGTAAGATCTTGTTGGTTTTAGAGATCGGTCTGTGAGAATCCCTCATGGAATACTTGAGGATCTTCTAGTTCGGGTTGGAAATGTTGATATACCGACTGACTTTGTTGTCCTGGAGATGGATGAAGAACAAAAGGATCCATTGCTCTTTGGAAGACCATTCTTAGCCACATCCGGTGCAGTGATTAATGTCCCAAAAGGAGAAATTGAGTTGAATCTGGGAAAGGATCTCAAAATGACATTTAGCATCAAGAATATCATGAAGAAGCCAACTATTGAGGGTCATGTTTTCTGGATTCAAGAAATGGATGCTCTAGCTGATGAGCTATTAGAGGAATTGGCAGCTGAGAATCAGTTACAAGTAGCATTGACCAAGCCAGCTAGTGATGGGTATTTGAGAATGGAAGTTGAGTTCTACAGTAAGCTTTTGCATGCTCACAAACCGATAAAAGTTCAGTGGTGATATAGGAATTGGTAGGAACGAGCCCAGATATCAAGGCATCAATTGAAGAAGTCTCTACTTCAGAATTTTGAGATATGGCAATAGTCCCACTCAACTCGCAGCCATCACTCACTGTGCACTCCATCGAGTCCTCCTTACCAGTTGACAATGATGATGGGTCTGAGCTGAGATCACCTAAGGTGGAGATGAAACGGCTTTCCACTGGGCTAAGGTACGATTTCTTGGGCCCTAACGATACATATCCTGTGATTGTGAATGATGCATTAAATGATGAACAACTTGATATGTTGTTGATTGCACATAGACATTTTCGGAAAGCTATAGGATACACTTAGTGACATTAGAGGAATATCCCCTAGCTTTTGCACACATAGGATACATCTGGAGAATGAGTGTCATTCTAGCATAAAGCCCCAAATGAGATTGAATCCCAACCTTAAGGAAGTAGTGAAAAAAATAGATCCTTAAGTTGTTAGATGCTGATGTGATTTACCCGATTTCTGATAGTAAATGAGTCTCTCATGTGCATTGTGTTCCTATAAAATGAGGCATAATTGTGGTTAAAAATTATATGAATGATCTAATACCAACTAGAACAATAACGAGGCATAGGATGTGCATTGACTATAAGAGGCTGAACTCTTCAACTAGGAAAGACCATTTCCTTTTACCTTTTATTGATCAAATGGTAGAAAGGTTGGCCAACAAATGATATTACTGTTTCCTTGACGGATTAAGTTGATTCTTCCAGATCCTTATACATCTGGATGATCAAGAAAAGACAACCTTTACTTGCTCCTATGGCACATTTTCTTATAGATGTATGCCCTTTGGTTTATGCAACACTCCTGCTATGTTTCAACGATGTATGACTGCTATCTTTTCAGATTTAATCAAGGAGACAGTTGAGGTATTCATGAAAAATTTCTCTGTCTATGGCTTTTCTTGTTTTTCACATTTGTGTAGGGTTCCAAGCAAGTGCGTGGAGACAAACTTGGTGTTGAACTGGGAAAAGTGTCACTTTATGGTTCAAGAAGAGATAGTCTTGGGGCATAAGATTTCAGAGAGGGGTATTGAGGTTGACAGGGCCAAGATTGATGTCATGATTTAGCTGCAGCTGCCTAAAACAATCAAGAATGTCATAAGCTTTTTGGGACATGCTGGTTTTTACAGAAGATTCATCAAGGATTTTTCCAAAATAGCTAGACCACTCACATAGCTACTTTGTAAAGAGGCAGAGTTCTTGTTTGATGCTGATTGTTTAGAGGCATTTTTGAAGATTAAGTAAGCATTGGTATCAGCTCCTATTTTCCAAGCTCCAGATTGGGGTTTACCCATTAAGATCATGTGTGATGCTAATGATTATGCTGTAGGAGAAGTTTTGGGTCAGCGGAATGATAAGAAGCTGAATGTGATTTACTATGCAAGTAGAACATTAGATAATGCACAAACTAAATATGCAACAACAGAAAATGAGCTGTTAGTAATAGTCTTTGCCTTTGAGAAATTCAGGTCTTATTTGGTTGGTTCAAAGGTGATTGTTCACACAGACCATGCTGCTTTGAAGTATCTTATAAAGAAGAAGGATGCCAAGCCAAGACTCTTGAGATGGATACTCCTATTACAGGAGTTCAATATGGAAGTTTTTGATAAGCCGGGGGTCGAGAATGGAGTTGCAGACCACTTGTCCATGATGAGTATAGATGATCTGATCCCCATAGACGATTCAATGCATGAAGAACAACTTATGTCCCTCAGAATAGAAGAAAACCAGCTGGTACCACTCCACTCGCAGGTCACAGAGGCAAGCTCACTGTTCTCAACCTCAAAAATTAGAATAGGCTTGCTGGAACTCACTTGCTTTGGTAAGTAGACTTAGTGAATTATTTGGTGGTAAAAGAGGTTCCAAAGAGTATGGATAAGTACCAGAGAAAAAAGTTCTTCTAAGATGTGAACAACTATTTTTTGGATGAATCTTACTTGTACAAGAGAGGGTCTGATGGTTTGTTTAGAAGATGTATAGCTGAAGACAAAGTTCAAGGTGTATAGGAACACTGTCATGGGTCAGCTTATGGGGGTCAGTTTGCTACGATCAAAACAGTCCATAAGGTTTTGCAAGCAGGGTTATGGTGGCCAACAATGTTCAAGGATGCTTAAGCCTGATCTCTAAGTGTGTTCCATGCCAACGAGCAGGCAACATCAGCAAGCGCAATGAAATGCCTCAGAACTTAATCCTACACATTGAGATATTCGACTGCTGGGGGGTTGACTTCATGGGTCATTTCAACCCACCTTCCATTGGAAATACTTACATATTGGTGGATGTTGACTATGTTTCAAAATGGGTTGAGGCTGTAGCTTGTCCCACCAATGATGCTAAAGTAGTGATCAAGTTGTTCAAGACCATCATCTTCCCAAGCTTTGGAGTCCCAAGAGTGGTAATCAGCGATGGAGGATTCCACTTCATAAACAAAGATTTTGAGAGCCTATTGAAGAGTATGGAGTCAGACACAAAGTAGCAACTCCTTACCATCCTCAAAATAGTGGACAAGTGGAAGTATCCAACAAGCAGATAAAAAAGCAATGCTCATAAGAGTAGTAAATGCATCCAAGAGAGATTGAGCAGCAATACTTGATGATGCATTGTGGGAATATTGAAAAGCTCACAAAACACCAATTGGAAGGACACCATTTCAGCTATTGTATGGTAAAGCATGTCATCTTCCAGTTGAGATTGAATACAAAGCAATCTGGGCACCAAACTTGCTGAACTTCGATTTAAAGACATCCCAAGAAAGAAGGTTTGTTGACTTGCATGAATTAGAGGAAATTAGACTTGATGCTTATGAGAGCTCCAAGATTTACAAGGAGAAGAATAAAGCACTCTATGACAAGAAGATAGCACAAAAGACGATTTCAGTTGGTGATCAAGTGCTTCTCTACAATTTAAGACTCAAGTTCTTTCCAAAAAAGTTGAAGACTAGATGGACGGGTCCATTCCAAGTGAAAGGGGTTCTACCATATGCAGTAATCACATTGATCAATAAGAATTGAGAGCACTTCCCAGTAAATGGACAGAGAATCAAGCCTTACTTGGTTGATGGAAATATACCCGAGAAGACCCTAGCTCTTCTCGATGAGCCTCCCCAGATTTGATGGGAGAGTAAAGTCAAGCTTAGAGACTTTAAACAAGAGCACTCGGGAGGCAATCCCGTGGTATCCTTGAAAATACTTTCTTGCAGTTTTTATTTGTTTATTTTTGTGTTATTCTTCAGTTCATAATGTGGGGAAGAGTACCATGAATTAAAGGGTCGAGTAAAGATAATTCTGGAAGAAGACATTTGAACTCGCCCTTCATACTTGCTGGAATAGTGGCGAGCTAAGCATAATGCTCGCACCAACTCACCAACTGTAGCGCGAGTTCATCTCCAAAGGTACCAAACTCCATCTTTTCATCTTTTCATGAACACAACTACATATGTACTCTTGCTTGTTGGTCTATAATTCGCCTTCAACCTTTTATCCACACAAGGGACTGTGTGATTTAAGTTTGGGGGAGGGTTCTAGAGGATATTAACTATGCTTTTGTGTTCTTACATATATGATATAAAACATACATATATGATATTAACTATTGCATAGCATGGCATCTAAGGCATAGAAAAACCATCAAAATTTGAAATTTTTTGAAAATCATTACACAAAAATAGAATGTTCATGTAGTTGCATTCATATAGGATTGAGTCTAGCTGCATTTGTTGGGAATCATCTTATCAAGGATAGACATTCTTGCTAGGTTGTTGGCTAGTAACCATAGTGAACTTAGTGGGCTGATGGTCTTTCTCTGTAGAAAATTGATGGGTAGATCATTCACCTAGGAGACCTATGCTTGTGTTGTGTCTCGAAAGGATCTGATTTGTTTCCTTCTAATTAAACTTAAACCGCCAAATTAAGGCCTAGAGATGCATTGAATGCTTTCCTTCCTTGAGTTTAACATGGCAGGAACTAAGGTGACTTCTTACAAACCCAACTCATCCAATGACGCCTAAAATGAGTGGGGAATGTGTGTAAACCCATACATTCTCGTGCCTCATTGAGAAATCTGAGAACCGGACATGAAGCAACTTTCCCAAGTTTGCTGATCCTCAAATGGGACGTAAAGCATACATCTAATTGGTCGAGTTGCGGATCCACAAATATGAGCATATGCTAAATTGAACAAAAACAAGAAAGGATTGTGCTTAAATTGAATAAGTATATCTATGCTCAAGGAAGTTGAATCAAAAATTTCGTTGATCTATAGTCCCTCTTGAGGCATTCACCTATAGAAATAAGGATTAAAATCTGTATTCTTAAAGTCCAGCTTAGACATTAGGGATCTTAGGATTTGATGTTAAGCTTGGATGCAAGTATATGGTGAGACTTTAAAAAGGGAACATGGGTTCACATGTGGATTACGGTTTTCGATCGAAAGAGTTGCTTGTTTAAGGTGAGATATTCCCTGTGTTTTCAACCACTCTTCCTTCTCAGTTCGATGCACTTGCTTGAGGGCAAGCAAGGATTAACTTTAGGAAAGTTGATATGTCTGCATTTTAGCCCATATTAGATGCATAACTCATCATGATTTGCACTCATACTTATTACATTCCCAGTATTCTAGAGTCCTTTTAGGTTTGCATTGCATATTTTGCATTTGCATGGCATTTGGAGCACCTTAGGTACTTTTGGAGCTTATTTGGAGCAATTGGAGCGACTTTGGGCATAAAAACTAGTGAGGAGTGGACTGGAATGTTGTACCTGAGTAGAAGAAGCTGTGAACTGAAGGAATCCAATGCCTCTTTCCTTAGCCTCAGCCTCGCCACCACTAGGGCGAGTACTGACCTGGACGCGCGCAGGCCGAAGCCTCATGGCTAGCACTCACACCTTGGCCGCGAGTTGAAGCGAGCTCGAAGACTCTTGACCAACATTGTTGCCCCATGCCTAATCTCCTCTACATGCCACCTGCGAGTCATCAAGTTCCGAAGGCCAAAGACATGACTCGCCATCTTGACTCGCCATACTATAACGAGTTGTGTCAACCAACTTTAATTTTTGTTGACTTTTTCTCTGCGTTGACTTTGTTAGGGTTTCATGTATTGGGCTATAAATAGCCTTTTAGCCCCCAAAAGCAAGGACCACGTTTTACTTCACAGATTCTAGCAAGTTTAAGATAGTTTTTCTCTCTTTTCTCCTTGTTGAATGCTTGATTACTCTATGATCAATTGAGTTCGAGTATTTGCTTCTTTAGTTTAGATTGTTCATCTTGCTTTCATCTTTTTAATTATAGCCCCGTTCTTTTAGAGATCGCTGAAATAGCGATCAACATCCATAACTTATCTTAGATTTAAATTTGTAAAAAGTATATTGGAGATGCTGTAAAAATGATTGCTGCATTTGTTTTAGTTGTCGCTGTGTTATTCAGTGACGTTGATGATGTTTATTATCAATTGCAATGATCATTATTATGTGTCGCATCTACATCATTAATTATATTTACCATTTGTTATAGTTTTTTTAAAGTGTTAATTGACAGAATCGAGACCACCTTGTACTTCCCTCAGACTTTACATCTATCCCAAGCAAACTCCACAATCCAAACAATAAATCCGAATGCACCATGCCAACTTCCTAAAGTATATAAGTGCAGTCTCGTTAAGGGAATATCGATCAAAGGACACATGGATTTCTCCTCAGCCTAAATATTATCTTCCCTATGGTTCCTTTCCTCTCATTTCATTCACCTTGCAGCCGATTTCTCCCTACTTTTCTAGAGTATCATTTTATTTTTTTCTATCGGCTGCTTTCTTTGGTAACTCAAAGGATGTAAGCAAGAGTAGCTTCATTGGAGTCCCCCTCGGTAAGCTAGCAAGTAATCGGTACTATCATTGAAGTTAATCTCAGGCTACTGACATTACTCAAACATGAGCAGCATCATTGGAGGACTTTTTCCCTTAGCTTACCACAGTGCACAACTTTGTTATATAGTTACTTTAGATTAAGCATAAATGCTTGAAATGATTAAGAGAGTGAAACCATACTCACATAGATAAGTCTTTCAGGACTGAAGAGAGAACCCGATCCAATGTATACCAATCTCCTTGATAAGAAGATTAAGTTAGGTTAAGGGTGAAGTCGACATGAGATTCTTTGAATACCCAAAAGGATATGGGTAACGTTGAGAAGTTGCACAATCTCTATGTTTTCCAATAGTCATAGATCTATGTCAAGCTTGCAACAATGGTCACTTAAGTTCCTGAAAATGCGGTTATTCCTCAAAAACTCATAGTTCCCTACAACGGTTTTGACTCAATAAAAACAAAAACTGACTTAGGAAACATAACAAAAAAAAGACACAAAAAGAAAACAAAAGAAACAAACGTGTTAATCACCATAAGTGTACTCCCCCTGACTTACTTCACAACATGCCGGTGTGAAAATAAGTCTAAAGAAGTACGACTTACGCAAAAAATATAATAGGAATAAAAGGGAGATAATGGAGAAGTGAAATGAACCTGAGCATTCGGATCGATCGATCTCTAAGTAGAAATGATCAAGCTCAAGTGCTCGGAGAGCTGGATCGAAAGATCATTAGTGATGAGGTCGATCTAAAGGTCGGGCGCAAAAGTTGATTGTGGTTGGACAAAAGTGCTCGGACATCTAAATTTTCACCTGAAGACTGCCTGGCTTCAAGATTTGAAGATCTCTTGACCTTCTTCGTGGGCTTACGTTCACCTACTCGAACCATTCTCTATAAATCAACAACCAAACAAAAACAGAGATTTCAGATTCTCCAAAAGGCATGAGAAAATCAGAAATCTTAAATTAGAATGAGATTACTGTGAAATCAATTGCTAATTTTGATAATTAACATATACAAACATCCAGAAATGCATCAATCAATCAAACATTGTCTCAATTCCAATCCTAATTTTCCAAATGTCTCTAAAATTCTCCTTCAACCTAAATAAATAGAGTGCTAGAGAAAAGTACTTTTGCAGATCAAGAAAGTTAGGTAATCAGAAAGAGGATGCAAATTCAAATAGGTTAGCCTCAAAAATCACTCAAATCCGATTAGAAACAAAGGAGATATGAATGATTGAAAATCTGAAGTTTTCTCCCAAAAATCGACTAAGAAGAAAGTGTTCTTATAATTTTTCAACTTTTGATCCAAAAAGTGTTAAATTTCATACATAAAAGTTGTTTCTCGGTTCAATTTAAGTAAATTAAACCAATTTTTGAAATCAGAAGACTTACATGGCTCGATGATCGATCGATCATGGGCTGCATCGATCAACGTGTATCTTCTCGTGACTCTCTTTTTGATGATCGATCGATCACTTCTGTAATGGTTGATCATCTAGTCAGCGTGTAATCTCTGTTATTCTATGATCGATCGATCACTTGAAGAGTGGTCGATCGTGAGGTCGAGTGTAGGCTCTGTGAAGACACGATCAATTGATTATTCTCTCAATGGTCGATCACGAGATCGAGCGTGCACATACTAGTAGTCGAGGATCGATCAATCCCATCATTGACCAATCGATCACAGTGTCTCGACCGGATTTCTCTTACTTGAAACAGACGAAAACTAAAACAAGAAAAACATAAAAAGAAAAAAATGCATAAAATAAAAAGTACCTACTAGTGGGT